>RJWH01004177.1:103351-118741 GCA_004363575.1 Solenodon paradoxus | reverse complement strand
AGAGAGAGAGAGAGAGAGAGAGAGAGAGAGAGAGAGAGAGAGAGAGAGAGAGAGAGAGAGAGAGAGAGAGAGAGAGAGGCTCGGAAGGAGAGTGTGAGAAAGACTGATTGGAACAGGAGGGAGGGAGAGAGAAAGGGAGAGGGAGAGAGAGCGAGAGGGAGAAGACACCGCCAGTCAGGTTAATCATCCCTACTTTAATTAGCTGTTCGGCTTAGACATAAAACAATTGAATTTGAATGATCTGTCAGCAGGCTCAGCTGAACCAAAGGGGAAAAGCGAATATTACAAAAAGACTGTTGGTGTGTTCTGATAAGCAATACCGTTCATACTGACAAATCCTCAAAGGGGGAACTATTAAAACTTACAACTAAACAAAAAGTGCAAATACAAATGGCACTAGATAGCAGTCTTTGAAAAAGATGGAGTTTTCTCCCTGAGTTTGAGGGATGGTCGGTCTTTACGTGCAGGTGCCGAGAGATGAGGGGTCTGCGTGTGATGTGTGAAAGTTTATTAACGACAGTCGAGGAGCGTGGCAGACAGATGCTGCAGAGAACAAGACAGGTACCCTCAGCCGGATGCCGAATCTAGATCTTGGAGGGAGATGGATGCTGGAAGAGGCACGGTGGCCAGAGAGGAGCACAGACAAAGTCAGGCGGCAGACAGGCAGACAGATTTCAGGCATGGCACAGTCTGGTCTAAAAAGGCAAAAGTTCTGATGCAATAATAGGTGCAAAACAATCCATCCATCCTCCTCTCCAGGGAGCACTCTGAGGTACAGTTAAAATGGATTAATCTTTGTGACAAACAGAGCCGGCAAGGCAGACGATGGCAGACACCGAAGGTGATTCGCAGACCCAGAGACTCTCAGAACCCGGGAAAAGCCACCGAGATCAGGCTCTCCGAGTTAGTACATGAGGAAACCGAGGCCCAGGGACTCACAGTCATACATGGCATCCCACAGCAGCCATGCTGACCCCTGGCCCTGGCACTCAGCCCCAGAGGGCAGGCCTCTGCATCCTCCCACAAGCCACCAGCTTTCCTTACAGACTCTATTCCAACAAGTCTAAAACACCCTGGTCTCCAGAATGGCAGGATGCCCCCATCTGCACATGAGTGCACACACCCCAAAGGGAACAACACCTCAAAATAGTTAGGTGGCAGGATTTTTGTCCATTCCGAGTGCTGGAGATAGGGATCTAAGTCTCATTTCATTCCCAGAGAGAAGCAGAATGACACCAAGTGTGGCGACGCCTGACTTCAGCAAGGTAGAGTTGGGGCCCCACGCTGGTTGGATTCCTCTCCAAGCCCTCTCCTGAAGTTCGCCATGCTCACGATGAATGCAGTTGGCTAGTTATCACCGTGTAAAAAGATGGGGACTCTTGTACAGCTCGTTTGAAAAATACAGGCACACAGTGGGTGGTGGAGATGGAGTCTTTCAGCCTATAATGTCATTTTAAATCATGGATGAGATTTCCCACCTGGAAGACTAGCTATAGGTAACTTTCCCCTATATATTTCACTTGGAATGAATTGCTGAAAGAGAAAGGGGAAATGGTATTACGTGCCCACAAACTTGACAGTCTCTTCTGGGGGACACATGATTCTGTTCAGGAAAGATCTCTTTCCTGACAGCAAACAACTGAAGGTAAAAAAAAAAAAAAAAAAAAAAAAAGTTTTTTAAGGGAGGAAAGAGGTGCCTTCTGGGAGCAAAGTGCCACCGGCTGTTTCTGGAAAGATTAAGTCTCCTGTCCCAAAGCAAGAATCGTAGTGTATATAAGAGCAAAAACTAGCCCGTGGTCACGCCTCAGTAACAGCACTGCTGCTTAGGGTGGAAGGAGAAAAGGAACAGGAATGCCAGGTGCTGGGTGCCCACTCCCAGGTGAGTGAGCTGACGAAGTCACACCCAGTCACTGAGTTCATTTGCACACTGATCTCTTTAACCAGAGCTGCCAGACATGTGGAGAACACAGGGTCCAAGGTCAATCAATTCAGGGGAGGGGAGGGCAGAGAGTTCTGTCACCGGAAAGTCTTCCTGCAGCCTCAGAGCACCCGGGAGACAGGCGGACCGCCTAGCCCGTGGTGAACGCGCAGCCCGTGGTGAACCGCGCCCAATGCAAATGCACGGCCCTTGCACAAGCCACAGCCACTCTTCGAGCCTCAGTCTTCCCATCTGTCAAAGGGGAGAGTGTTGGTCCCCTGTGGTTGTTTGGAGGCTGGCAGGACTTACGAAGTCCTGGGCTGGGCATGGCTGTGGGGATAAAGGAAGGGAGCCAGTGAGGGGTAAACAAGGAACCGCACACTCCGCACCTGCCGCGCGTCGCCGTCACAGCTGGGAGTTTCAGGGCGAGGATACACAGCAAAGCAGCAACCTGAGGGATTTCTGCTAGGCGGGACTGGCAGTCGAGATGATCAAGTGCAGCACCCCAGGTTTCTAGCCCCGAACCTCCACGGATCACCCGAGGTGCGGTTTGTGTTCTGATTACCGTCTCCTGGCTTCACACCGGCACAGCCAGCGCGCAGGGAGCGCCCAATCGCAAGAAGTCTAAATCCTCCACATTCTGGATTGAGCTTCAGTGTCACCACCACAGTCCGGACAAAAGCCACTTACTACCAAGCCCCGCCTCCACAAAAGGCAATGGGGCCACTGCTCGAGAGCACGGCTAGTACCTGTGGGGCCGGAGAGGAAACCTGGGCCTTCCAACGCCCAGGCCCGCACCCTCAGCCATGATCCCCGCAACCCCGAGGGCCGTCAGTAAGTGCGTGCTCAGTAGGCGGGCGCGTGCACGAGACACGGGTGCCCTGGCACTATTTTTAAAGAGTGAAAATCTGTGCACAATCACTTGAGAGACCCTGGGGCTGGGACTCTCCAATCTGTCTCCTCTGCAGCACACGTCAGGATGTCAGGTGGCAGCTCTTCCTCAGAAGCCAGGGTGAGCCCTGTCCCTGTGTGGTGTTGGAGATGGATGAGCTGAAGATTGCTGGCTACGGCCACCCGGGGCATTTAAATATCTCACGGCCTTTTCAGCACTTTGAGGGCAGTGTTAGCACACGGGTTATTAATTGGCTTAATTCCAGTTAGGATAATTACATCGTGTCTCTTTAATTTTTCCCCGACTATGCCATTCTTCACTTCCTGTCACAAATGTGCTCTTTAAAAAAGCATACGAACACACACAAATATATAGTTATATTTAAGGTTGGCGTAATCATAGAGCGTTTTTTTTCCCTCTCTCTAAATGATTCGTGTACAGTAGCCATGTAATAAATCAATGAACGGGCAAAATCCAGATAACTAGTTGAGGCTAAGAGGTTCATTTGGCACTGAAATAAACAGATTTTTAGGCGATTTCCTTGGTGACGAGATTCCATCATATTTATTTTCTCATGGCAGATATTTCAAGAGCTGATGACCTGCTCACGATAAGCTGATTTCCTTATACTATGTGTTTTCCAGCATGAAAAACAGCAATGCAAACTGATCTTTTAAAGTAGAATGTGAGAGCGGTCTGGAGCGACGCTGCATATTGAACTCTTGGGCTTCAGAACAGTCATTAACCCAGTTATTATTAGATCCTGACTTATTTGGCAGCTTTTTTTTTTTTTTCTTTGCTAAACATATTACTAGAAGACTCTTCAAACTACAGGAGAAAAGGACAAGGGACCCCCATTTAAAATAAGCTCAGGGAAGTCTGACAGTTATAAACAGACACAACCCTTCTCCTTTTCCCAAAGAATTCTTGGCCTTTGAAATGCCGACAGTGACTACTTGATCTAGAGAAACTTGGCTGGAGGCCGACATTTTAATCACGTGCACAGAGAGTCAAATGCGCCCACGGAGGATCGTGGCTTGTTAGTTTTTTTCAGGGTACGTGTGTGTGAACAAGTCACCAAATAAAGGGAGCCTGTGAAGTAACAGAATAAAGGGTTAATTTATTAACTATGCATGAGAGTTTCTAGACCTTTGCTTTCTCAGCTTTTAGTTCAAAATTCCATGCATGCTCTGCACATAATAATAAATGCCATAATTCAATGTATGCCATAATTTGATTTACTTTCAAGCACCTTTTCTGGTTCAGTTCTCAAAGCGTTCCTTCCTATAAACTTCCTCCAAATTATTCTTCGGTGGCCCTCTGTAAATCATCATTTAAAGTTGGTGGTTGTGGGATGACGCTAATGTTTTGGGGAGATCTGTATCACGCTCGCTCTACTTTCTTTTGAGAATCAACAGTCAGGTTCTAAGCCCTTATCTGAGGACAGGACCAGGCCTTTACCCTGCTGGTGGGTTTCGTGTGCTGTCTGATCCCATGCCCGCCCACCTGGTAGATGATATCCCAGAAAAGCTGCAGCAACAGGTGCTAAGTCTCTTTGTTCTTCAAGTGCAATTGCTATTCTCTATGTGTCACCTTTCCGATATGTAAAAGGGGCATACTTACGATCTTAAGACTAGTGACTTGCTGCTTAGATTCAAAATATTCTTGGGGAGACTAGTTGAGAAGGACCTAGCAAAACTCACTTGTAATGGTGATTTTCAGGGTCTCACCGCTATTTTTATAGCAAGAAGTCTTAGGTCAACCCATTCTAAATTCAAAATTTATATGAATTTTGAACTTAAGACTGGAAAAGGTTTACACTGAATATTGGTGATAAGCAAGTTCTTGGTTTTAAATTTAAATGTCTTCTAGGAACACCTTGGTAGATTTTATAGAGTCTTAGCTCTAGGAGGTATTTAGGAGATTCTCTGGTCTGCTCAATTTATAGAGAGGAGCTGAGTAGTAGAGAAATTTTATATGAAAAACTGGAGGTCACACAACTTGATAGAAGCCATATTAGTACCAGGACCCAGTTCTTCTGTCTCTTGTCCTATTCCCTCCGTAGCCACACTTTGTAAGATGCTATCACACTCTCATCTTTCATAGTTCTGGCCACTCCTCTTTTGGATATATTTTGCTAAAGAACATGTTCAGTCCCGTTGCTGATAAAGGGGTACTGATTTTCCTAGTGTAGTCTAATAAGAAAATCATAAATGAACTATGGTAGGCTGAATAGTCACCTCAAAAATTTATCCACGCCCTAACTCCCAGAATCTATGAGGTTACCTAAATGGCAAAAGGGTCTTGCGGATGTGATTAAATCAAATGTATCGAGATGGGGAGATTATTCTCAAATATTTAAGTAGGTTAAAAATGTAGTCACAAGGGCTCTTATAAGAGAGAGAAGGGAGGATCGGAGCTGGTAGATGTGATTACAGAAGCAAGAAGTTAGAGTTATTCATAGAAGGGGCCATAAGCCAAGGAGTACAGGTGGCTTTAGAAGGTAGAAAGATAAGGAAATAGTATCACCTAGAGCCTTCTGAGGAACGAATCCTACCATCAGTTACCAAGATCCAGACATTATCTCACAACACAGCTGAATGATTTCTTCTTAAATAGATATATTACTTTGTCGGTTCAAAGTGAGCTTGTGAAATAAGAACTTCTTTAGTCTTTAGAACAATATTGTCTCTGATAAATCAAGAATGGGTCTCACTCTTGTCACTGAAAACTTCCTTCTGTGTTGACAGGGAGAAATCTACCTAAAGACTGTTGGCTAATGGATCAGTTGCTAATGGATCACATTTGCCCATGTTCAGTCTTAGAGCAATTCTTCATTGATGGGTTGGCAATCATATCTCCAAGTTAATCTACAAAAGTTGGCCTTTGTTAGAAGAAAACTGATGGGTCTTAATGTTCAGTTTGTAAGTGCCAGAAGCTCTAAGGGCATTCTAAACAGTGAGATGCTCTTTCTAGCCCCTCAACCCAACATTTGTTCTGCTCTCTCCCAGTGAAGGTCAGAAATGGAGAAAAGCAGCAGCATGCAAAACATACTTCCTTCTTTTCAGCAGCTAGCCTTAATGCATCACTGTCTTGCAGTTACTGCCTACAGTCTGTAGGAAAGGATCCTAAAAGAGTAGTCCGTGGTACCTGAGCAATGCCTAGAAACTTGTTAGAGACATATATTCTTGGGCCCTCTTTTAGACCTACTGAGTCAGACACCCAGGTGGATATCTAAGTGCCTAATTTTAAATCCTATAAAAGTAATTCCATAGTCTGGTAAAAAAATCACTGCCACAGGCAAATCTATAAGGTATAGCAAGAGTAACAGAAAACGAGGATTAGGAATGAGATCTCCTGATCACTGGGGTGCCATTGTGGCTCTGTCGCTTGTCAGCTACATGACCTTAAATCATGTTCTTAGACTGTACATCCCCTTATCTACAAAATGGGAATGATGATAAAATTATAACAATAATTGCTACCACCATTATTATGTCCCTGTTTCTGCAAAAGGTACATAGGACTTAATAAGATCATGAATATGAAATGTGAATACGAAAACACTTCATACCTGCAGGATTATGGAAGAAACATCAATACGGATCAGAAGTGTCATGAGAGAATAGCGTTGGGGATATTGCCTTGATATCTAACATTAACCAAGGCTCTGAAGTAATAATAAGTAAAAAAGTTCTGAAGCTAAAGATGACATGACTACAAGCCAAAACGAAGGGTGGAAGTTGTCGACTTTTAAAGGATGTGATATTGAATGGAGAACCCACTGACATTATTAGTTTCCGGAATCCAGTGCCGAATTCCTTACTTTTTTAAAAACTCTACTTCTCTATTCACCAGGAGCAAAATTTACGGAATTCTACATGAACAGTGAAAGCACTTGAGATGTGAACTGTACTTTTTTTTTTTTAATCAGTTCTCAGTGACACTCAGTAAAGTGGCCCATGATCTCTTTCGTTTCCATATCATATTCTTGAATAAGTAAGAAACTCCAGAAAGTCCGCTTGAAGACAACTGAATCATATTCACAGAATTTTCATGGAAAATACATACATTTTGGCAGGAGGGGAGGATTTTTCAGATGAGGATTTTAAAATACTGAAGTTCAGGTTCTTAGTAGGCTGAAAAACGGCTCTGACAGAAGTAGACTAGATACAACTAGACTTTCATGGAATACCATAAGAATTTCATCCAGTCTCTGAGTAATGAAAATTCATAGTCTTTACCGAGATCTCTGTCTAAGTGGGAAAACACCTTATAAAAGAGAGCTAGCCTTCTTGCATGAAATCATAGCAAGTATGCCTTTTAGCCTGCGGGCTCTTCCAGTCTCTGAAGATTAAAGGCTACTCGTGCATTCTGGCACTGCCCCTGGGTCTTGTAGGACAGTTGTGGTGGGGCAAAGACTGTTTGGGTTTCTGCTTCCTCTGAGCCAGTCACAACGTGTGCATCAGAAGCAGGTGCATTTTTTAAGAGCTCTGTCCTTAAGCAAGTCATCTGTACTTATAAACTTCATACATTTTTCATTTTTAAAATGTGGATACTATGTGACTTACCAACCTCATACACAGCAGAGATCCCAAACACTGAGAAGCAAAAGGGATGGTGTATCCAAGATGCTTTATAAACTTAAGGTCCCATTGGCTTAAAGTTGTTGGCGTTATTATTATCTAAACTTCAGCAGAAAAATAAAAGGTATATAGAGAAATTTTGGATACGGTAACCTGTGTATTTTAGACATTTAACTATATAAATTTCTGAAGTAAATCTCTTTCTCAGGTGATATGATGATAGTTAAAGATATTATTTCCTTGAGGTTCCTATATGATGTCTGGGCTATGATCAGTTATACCTTTAATAGATATGCTGCAGAACTTACATGGTTCTGTTCTGGCCAATTCTGCTTTGAACTTATTTCTGAAGTAAGAAGAAATTTCATGACTATAAAATTGAAGAAAGCATGGCATCCAAAGCTGGTATTCAGGAGTGAAAATATCTTCAGAAGTCATTCCTTCGTTGCTTAAACATCACACAGATGTCTGAGAAATGTGTAATGGTTCAACAAACATTTCTGAAGGAAAATTTATAATAAAGTTACTGGGAGAGGAACATGTATTTTGCTACAATGCAAATTATTATTGCTTGAATTGCCCAATCTGTGATGAACAAATCTCTGAGTGGAGCTACGATGACGCTTCTCATGCACTGCTGTTACTTGGGTGGCTACAACCATCAGCGAGCCCTCACTGGAAGGGAAATTAACTGTCACATATCTTAATACCAGTTATTAATGTAATTGTGCAAAGAGCATGGCTATTCCTGAACTGCTGTATATAATTCCACATCTTCTGTTGTGAAACCTAACTAGACAGTGTGCTCCTTGAGGATAAACCCTGATGGATCCTCCTCTGTATTTCCCTTTGCCTCCAGAACAGTGGTTGGCACATAGTATTTGCTTCCAAAATATCTGCTGTGTAATTGAAATCACTTCTTATTGGCTTTTCTTGGGGCCCATTAAGACCTATAAAGTATCCACAGATAAATGCATCATTACCACTGGGGTGAACATTGCTGTTTTTAATTTTTTAAAAAATTATACGTTGGGCCACGTATTTTTCCCAGGTGGTACTTCCCCTGACTAATTGTAGAAGTGACTAGAAAAACATGATTCTCTTTTAGAAAGTTCACTTTATGTGCAACATCTTCAGGAATTCAGCAAACACATCAAGCAGAGTCATTTCAGGCAAGGATGGTGATGCGAGGCTCTGTGTACTGTAGGTTTGATGGGAAATATTCCACATTAAAGCAAGCAACCCATAACATAACATAAGTGGATCTAGGCCCTCTCCCACCCAACACACACTTACACCTCCTTACACTTAAATGAAGGCACAGAAAAGAGAGATTCTTTTGTTCTCAGGAATGCCAATGATGATGACTAATAAATGAATAAATAAAGCCCTGGGTAGCCAAATCAATGTCTGCTCAATTCTGGTCAAGGAGGTGAAGTGAGGCTTCTCTTTGAGTCAGAGAATGTAGTGATAAAAAGGACGGGAATAGCTGGGGGGATTTCCTGAGGCCATTGCAGACCAGCTCACACACTGCTAAGAGCCTCATTTTCATGAGACTTTTGGTTGCATTGTGTAACACTTGCTTTGGGTCCCTAGAGCATTAAGTGCCACGTCACAGCACTACTCGCAGTGGCTTGCTCTTCTGGAGGACTAAATGTGAGAAGGTACAGTACAAGCTTCTTTTGCCTTCAGATCCAAATAGCCAGGAGTTTGTAGATATTTTCAAGGCTGGCTTTTTTCCCCCCCTTCTTTGTTTTTCCTTCTCCCTACAACCGCCACACACTCCTCTCAAAGAAGACTGTGGAAAGGACTTTCTGTTTTCAGTAAAAATCTAAATTCTTATACTTAAAAAAAAAAAAGACCAACTATAAAACCTGTGGATTAGTACAGTTAATTTTTTCCATAGGTAGAATATATTTCATAAAAAAACAAAACAAAACTTGGTCTGACTGTAAATTTGTTCTAGATTAAGGATTTAGACACAATTTGGTAAGTGTTTGTTCTCTATTAGACTCGGTGCATATTAATTGGTACATATTTTAACATTTCACTCCTGCATTAAATTATTAATAATTTGAAATTATTAGCTGATTCTGCCACCATTTTTCTGAAACAATGCCACTGCTTTTCTTCTAAGTTTGGTTCAAAACAAAGTCTGGAATCTAATTTGTCAAGAAAACAAATGTGAAATTTAGAAAATGGAGAGAAATTAACGACGACAAAAAAAAAAAAAATGAGACCCGATCTTAAAAGGGAGACTTAACCCTCAAAACACATATAAACAATAGGCTTCCCAGTTTTGAAGACACCAAGGGTCAGAGAGGCTAAGTCACTTTCCCAAGCTCATGGCTCAGAGCTGGCAGAGCTCTGTGTCAGGATCTGGTTTATTTGACAATATGCTCTTTTTTCTTTTTACTTTTTTAAAAGAAAGGTGCAAGCAGAAGTGCAGGCGAACAGGCAGGCAGGCAGGCAGAAAGACAGTGGAAGAAGTATCATTAATTTATTTTTATTTAGTTGTTCACACTGGTTGCTACCCCCAGATCCGGGCCTGGAACCAAGGGGTATGTGGCTTGCTCTTTTGGAAGCAATTGACCTAATTGCCACTCTACCAGGGCGCATCTCTCTTTTCTTTTACATGCTCCATCCCCAGCATTTCTTTGGGGACTTTTATCAGGTTCATGGGGATAACAAAACAATTAAAATAATTTTAATAATTGGTACTATACATGCATATGTTTTATCTATGTAGTATATATTTAACATGCATATAAATATTTATCTATCTATCTATGTGTCATATATATGAAAGCTGAATAATAGCCAATACATATTACCATTACACATTAGTGTGGCAGATATTCTATGTACTTCATTATTTAGTATTTAGTGCTATTAATCTTTGCAACAGCTCTATAAGATAGATATTATAACTACTGGCCAGCTTCACAGATGAGGAACGTAAGGCTCACAATTTGTGAATAGTACCTCCTAACATCATCTCCGCTAGCCTGCCTCTCATGATCCTTTACCCATTTTTTGCTGCTTGAGAACAAACTTGACCTCTGACCTATTCTTGTAAGACTTTGCTGCTTCTTAGGTGATAATGAACGGAAGGTGGGGCGGGGGACTCATTTACTTATTAACTAGTCAATAGTTTACTTGTTGGAGAACAAAAAGACACAACTAGGCCGGATAATCCCCATTTCTAGAAGAGAAAGTTCTAGAAATAAGAAAGACCTGAAAAGTGTGGGAGACTCTTTTGGACATTTTGGGTCTTTCAAATCGAAACACGTAGACAATAATTGATACACAAACCTCTTGAATTCAATATCTATTGAATGAGTGCCTACTATGAGCAAAAGCCTCTACCAGGACCTAAGCTCCAGAAAATAAATAGCTACAAAGATTAGAAGCCATAAACTTAATATTTAGATTGTGGGAGAAATAAACACCACATAATTAAAATACAATGCAAAATATGATGACTACCATAAAAGGTTGCTAATAAACTCTGTAGGCTTCAGTGACTTGAGGAATATCATGTGATGATGGATACTGAAAAAACGTTGAGATCGATCTTGGAAAATGGAGAAATTTCCAACGGTTAGAATTTGAAGACAGAGGCTTTAGCACAAGAATGAATAAAACCATGGGGACAGGAAGTACAAAGTGTATATGGGGTTGATTTAATTAACCTCTAGAATATTCAAAGGCTAGCATAGGAGTTGGAGATCCCGTGAGTGTCATATGCAGATGGAAATGTCCAGTTAGCAGGTGGACACCCATGTACATAGTACCAGATTCTGCAAGCCAGGACTAGATACTTGATCTTCAGAAGGTGATCCAAAGTTCTGTAGCCGTATGAATTTTATTCAGCTGCCCACAGACTTCAAGATGGCGCAAGCAAAGAAAGCCAGACAAATTTACATTCTGTGAGCAAGAAAAGGGAGTATGGGTGAGGGAGCAGGAAAAATGGATGGGATAAACAGAAGATCATGACAATAGAGACCAGAGACCAGGAATGTTTTAGTGAAATGGAGATAGTCAAAACAGTTCCGTTACAGTGAGAAAAGAGCACCGCCTGGAGGAAGAGGTAGTTGGGTGTCTTCCTCACTGCTCTCATCTTTAAGGGGACCACCTCCTGCATCTTTCTACTCTTTTCCTAAACTCACACACAGCCTCAACCAGAAACATACACTTTTTAAAAAATCTCCCCTGGGGGATGGGTGGGGTGATGTATGACATTATTAACTCTGAGGCACCCAAACTATATCTAGAAGTTTTACAAATAAAATTCAAATTGTATGTGGAATAGTGGTTCAGCACAGACCACATGCATCCCAAGGTTCCACATCTTCGACCCTGGGCTGGTGGGAACAACCAAGATGAACAACTAAATAAAACAGATAAAGTGCTTCCTCCTCCTCTCTCTTCATGCCTGCCGCCTCTGCTAGTCTTCATTCCTGCCTGCACCTGGTCTTTAAAAAACAACATTTTTGAGTGAGTTTCAGTATTGGCAAAAGGTACTTTAGAAGAACAAACTAATTCAAGACCAACAGAGGAATCGGTTCCCTTGTTTTGTCACAGTATTAATCTAGTCTAATTAGTCTAGTGGGCAGCAAGGATCCTTTTTAAGTGTTTAAAACAACTGTGGAAATCTTATTCTTGAGTGTATCATCTAAAGACTAAAAGCAAGAAGGACAATCGGTTTTAGAGAGCTGAAAAATAACTTCAGGATATGTTCCAGCTGTTGGGTTAAAATAAAGATGCCATATAAAAGGGAACTTACCAAAGTTACCCTTGGGGATTATTTATTAACTTATCTGTAGTTTTTTGTGTATATATATATTCTAATATTGCTGATATGCCAATTTAGCCCTTTTCCTATAGGTATTTTTTTCCTATAAAATAGGACCCTTATTATATTCACTGCTTCTTAATCTGCATTCCATCAAGGTATTTATTTTTAAGTTCCGCATTCTATTCCATTCTGTGGACATATCAACACGTACTGAAGCAATCTCCATATTTTAAAATATCCAGCAATGTCTTGTTGAGTACCATTTTGCATAGACTTTGTAATGCTATTCTTTACTGGAAAGGGACATGTAGAAGCGTTAAAGCTTAACACCACAAGCAAAGAAAGCAAGGAGACAATATACCTACCACAAGAAACGGAAGAGTCAGATACCTCTAGGAGCCAGAGTGGAAGAGTGAGTGAATGAAGGGGTGTGGCGTGAATATGGGGTGAAACTGGAGAGGACATATCTGTCTGCAGGGAGCAGCCACTACTCAGTTCCAGATATTGGTGCCAAGTAAGAATGCAGCTTTAATATTACCAGATCTGCACGTTTTCCAGAGCTGGAAACATCTGGACTTGTTGGTGAAAGCTCTTATTCTTCAAAGATTAGCTCAAACTCTCCAACTGTTTTAAAATAACTTACGGGTTCCCCATCCCAAATTCTGTGGGCTGGCTGGAAGTAGTTCACAGGGCACTGGTTTGTCACCTTCCAGTTACAGAGCCGGAAGCAAGGTGTTGGGAATATATCATCTGGCTCGTGAGTTAAGCAACTCAAGTTTTGCTTCATGTTTTCCCAGTAACAAGGGATGTGATGTGGAGACGCTGGACCCCAATATTTTAGTCTTCGAAGATGGATAAATACTGCTCCTAATTCATTGAACTTCTCAAATGAATTGAGCGCTTTCATTATATAAAACTTTAACCCAGCACATGGCACGATGATACCGGACAATAATTTCCCTTCATTTTCCATCTGAACAAATGTCCCTCAATGACATCCACCTGCACTACGCTTCCTTTCGTAAAGAGGAGGTGGTATTTGGCTCTGCTCGGGTTCTGATTCATGAGAAATCAGCCCAAGCCCAACATTTCTGTTCTTAACAGATTTTGGTTTTTAAATCTGTAGAACACAATGTTTCCCTGGGCTGAGTTCTAACATGCCAAGTTTTGGCTGGCCACAGACTTTGACATCTGAGTGAAAAATCTTTCAACAATGGCATTTAAACTGAAGAATCAACAGACCTTTAATTATAACACTGCTTGTAATCCCCCGCCCCTTTTATCGTGATGTTCAAATTGCCTCAAATCACTAACGGCATGGACAACATGTTATTTCATTTGCCGTTGGAAATATCATAATTTGGAAACTTGGTGGCTTGGGATTGTGTATTAATTTTTGAAAAATCATTCTGACTTTATTCACCATAAATTAAAGAGGCATATGGAGTGAAGGTCAAAATCTCTGATTCATTAGAAATAGGAAACAAAAACCACTCAGCATACAATATTTCCATTTATCTAAAATGTTCAACATTTATTTAGATAAGAGTACTATTTCTCCTTGGCAATTAGGCATTAAATATATCAAAATATGGAACCTCGTGAGATTTCACTAAATGCCCCCGTATTTCTCCATAAAATGTTAAATGATCATTTCTGATGACTTTTAAAAATGACATAGTCTGTGATTATCTACTTGCCCTTATATAACAATAAAAGAAACTGCTATATTGCTTAAGTACATTAGGAATTATTTGAAAACTTTTTAGAAATCAATTTGTAAACCTACATAATTTATATCCAACCCATCTACCTGAATATATGTATTGGATAAATTGGGGTTAACAATATAAATGTGGAAAATGTTTATTTCCATGTTTTCTAGTAGTTCGGTAGGTTTTTAAATATAGAGATTGGTTAGATACAGAATATGGGCATAATTTCAGCTCCCTTCTATCTTGAAGAGGACCCTGGCTCTAGATTTCCTGGATGATTTATTTAGCGCAAACAATATGCCAAGATCTTTTTATGTAATTTCTAATCTTTATAATATGTCTCCAAGATGGGTATCCTTAATCTTTGTCAAATTAGTTGACTTAGCTGAGCCTCAGTTTCCTTACTGGTAATGGATTAATGAGAGGTACTTTGGAGTCTTTTTGTCCATGGATTTTCAGTGGTGGAGTGTGGCTGCTATGCCAGATCTGATTTCAATGCCTCTGCTTTCTCTAGCAGGGGGAGAAAAATACTCCCTGAGATGTAGATTTTTCCCTGGGTAATTGACGTTGCTTTCTTAACATAATGGGTTATCAGAGAGGTCATGCTATTAATTATTTTAGCATTACCTTGTGACTCTGAAAGTTATCTTCATCCAGATTTGTGTAAAATTTCAGTCTTTAAAGAATAGGAACAGAAGTTCTAAGTCTTTGATTTTCTGGAACAGGTCTAGTTTTAAACCCTGTATTTTATTATCCCCTAAACATACTTAAATATTTATAAAATTATGTCCTAAGAATTTGTTCAGAAACTATGACCTCAGTAACTATTTACTTTGTGTGTAAACTGTAGCTGGAAAGGTCAGGTTCAGGAAACGAGTTCTGACCAGCACAGAAGACCTAAGAATTAGATCCTCCAAGGCAGGCACTGGAAGGTGCCAAAGCAAAGGTGTTGGGTAGAGCAGACATAATACATAATATTATTAATAATAGTAAGTGCGTGCACGGAACTCCTGGCAAATGTTGCTGGTCCTACTTACATGCCATATTCCATCCTCACAATACTCCTGTTTTACATGAGATGGAGGGTAAGAGACAGTAAATACCATACCTCGTGTCACCCACCTGGTGAGCAGAATCTGACTGTAGAGCTTATGCTTCAAGTATTTTACAAAGCTATATCCAAATGCAGGGGAACAAAATCTAAGGAGGTGGACTTAAAGGGCAGTTATAAGATTATATGCTGAAGATGGAGTAAAGATTCAGAGTTTGGAGAGGGAATAGGTTGGCAACTAAGATGGTGGGACCAACACGGTGGAAGCCAGCAGATGCTTGAAACACAAAATTGTGTTGCATTAAAAGAAGAGCATGATGCAGAGGGGTGAGAGGAGGGGAGGGTAAAGAGAGGAAAGGAGAGAGAGAGGGAGAAGGGAGGGAGGAGAGAGAGAGAGAGAGAGAGAGAGAGAGAGAGAGAGAGAGAG
>RJWH01004177.1:0-103251 GCA_004363575.1 Solenodon paradoxus | reverse complement strand
CTAATACCTTAGTCCATTCCTGCCCACCCACGACCCAGTATGCTCTGGACGTGGACACTCTAGGACCTGCGGGGCCGTCAGCACGCAGGTCTATGAGTGCTGAGGCAATGCTGTGATAGCACAGTGACATTAAAGTTAAACTATGGAATGTTGGTGAGAAGCCAGCAGAAAGAGGCATATTAAAGAGGCCTGTTCATGAGGACGCTCACAGATGCCCAGAGGGCAATCCAGTAGGTTCTGCTCTAAATGACGTGGGGTCTGGGCTGTGGCCTGAGGGTGTGTCCCCACCAAGCATACACAACGGACTCGTAATCTCCAGGGTGATGGCGCAGTAGATGAGGCCTCTGGAAGGTGATGGGTCCTGAGGGCGAAGCCCTTCTGGATGGGATTAGCACTCTTCTGAAGAGGCCCCACAGAGCTCCCACGCCCCTTCTGTCACGTGAGGATACATGCATCAGGAAGAGGGCTTCCCCTTGACTATGGCGGCACCTTGACCTTGGATCTCCAGTCTCCAGTACCGTGAGAAACAAATGTCTGTTGTTTATAGGCCACCCACTCTGTGGTATTTTGTTACAGCAACCCAAGAGGACTAAAAGAGTCCCTACAGGTACCTCTGACATCCACAGACAGACAAGCAGTGCCAGGAGAAGACGCCTTCACAATCACTGCTGGAGCCCTGAAGTCAGCCGTAGGGCACACACAGAGATGACTTCTGCTGTGTGGTCAGTCGGGATGTGACCCAAGAAGAGCATGCTCATTGTGTGCGCATGTCTTATCCTCCTCAATTTTCTTTCCCTCTTCTATCTCCTCCCAACACATTCTATAATGGTACAGTGCAAGAGACTTTTAGAGTGCCTTTCTTTTTCTTTTTAAATATTTTATTGAAGCCATGGTACATCATAACATCATATAGGTTTGAATTAACACCTATATATAATATATTAAATTCACCAGCAACAGTCTAATTTTATCTTTCACCTTACAATTGAACCTTTTACCTGATTTGCCCACCCCTTTCCATTCTGGCAACCACTAATTTTGTCTTACATACCAAAAGGCTATTATGTTTTTGATGTGGTTCATACATTTATTTGGTCTGTCTGTATACCACCTATGAGTGAAATCCTACAATGTCTTTCTCCTAACTTATCTCACTAAGCATGAGGGTCCATCCATGTTGTTGCCAATGGCAAGATTTCATCTTTCTTTTAAACAGATGAGTAGTATTCGATTATGTAATTATACATCATCTTATTTAGTCACTCATTTGTTGATGGGCACTGAGGTTGTTTCTAGCTCTGGGCTATTATAAACAGTGCTTCAACAAACAGGGGGTACGTCTACCCTTATACACTATTGGTGGGACTGTAAATGGGTACAACCATTATGGAAAGCAGTATGGAGGCTCATCTAAAAACTGAAACGAGACATCCCACAGGATCCTGTTATCACACTTTTAGATGTTTACCCCCAAACTCCACAAAACATAAATTCATATATATATATTTTTTCAAATATACTTTATATCTTACTGTTAACCTGCAGGGGAGAGGGAGGATATTTTATTATAGATAAGCTGAATTTGTTAATGAATTATTTGGGGTATGTTTTCTATTTGTGAAGTGTGGCAAAAAGTGCACATTTTATTTAAATATTGACCACACTTTAGAATGTAAGAGTTAGAATGAACTTCACAGGTTATGTAACCTAGTGATTTATAGCCCAGGATGGCTGCATGACAGAATCACCTCGGGACGTTTAAAAAATACTGAGATCCAGTTTCCTCCCCTCCCTTCCTGGAGTAATTCTCACTTGATGCCAGTTTTGGCTGCCAGCAGCCACTTACAGGGTCCAACTATCTCAACCAACTTCTTCATGTAACTGATGAGAGATTATGAGACCCCGAGAGGTACAATGACTTCTCTCAAGTCATACAGGAATATATCGTATGCGAAGATGAAGACTGAATATGTGAGACTGACCCCACTCTGTGTTCCAAAGGACTTGGTTACATTACAATACACTTTGCATATTGTATGTATAAAGCAGCGCTTCATACATTTGCAAATCACTAAACCGACATCCCAAATATGGTTAGGGACAGAAAGAAAGTGGAAAAGATCCTGAAGCAGTCAGAACCAGCACCCCGCAGACCCCACATGCACCTTTGAGTCTCTGAGAAGCTCTGTCTCTTGCCTCTCGGAGCCATGAAACAGAGTTGACTCAAACCTGCATTTCCAAGCCTGACCTGTGTGCTGCTCTGTCGTCTCCCGAAGCCCCACGCGCCTCTCTGGGGCCCCAGTCAGCACCTGCGCGCGGTGTGTTCGAAATTAAACTCCTGCTCTCCCCTCCCAAACTTGCTCCTGCTCGGTTGCCTCTGCTTCTGCTTATGGCCCCATTCGGGCTCAAAATTGTAGCGATGTCTTTGGTGCCTCCCTCTCTGCTGCTCCCAATCGTCATGGACTCGTCCTCCTTCTGCCATGTCCCATCCACCGGCTCTGTCAGTCCATTCCCGCTGCCCCTGCCCTAGTTATGGCCCTCATCACATTTTCCTGACGGTGCTCATCTCTACCTGATCTGTGTCCTCGAGTCTCTCCCTACTCCAATCCATTTTGCTCACTGCTGCCAGATTCATCTTTCTGAGGCACAGCTTTTATTATGTTATTCTCCTACTAAAAACTTTCAATAGGTCCCCATTGTCTACTGAATAAAGTCCAAATTCCTTGGCCTGGTAATCAAGCCCTTTCCCTTTCTGTTCTCAATCTACTTTTACCACTTTATTTTCCATTACTTGCCTTCACACACTCCGTGCTCTAGTTAAATGCAACTACCCATCTGCAGTCTTTACCCTTTCCTTCTTCAGGACTTGGCTCGTGGCTTTGGAAAGGTTCTTCTCTTCTGTGTTTGTGTGCTCACGTTCTCCTTGCCTTCCAAGGCCCAAGGCTAAGGTCCCCTTTCCAGGTAAAGTCCTCAGTGAGCCCTTCTCAGCATGTCATGTGCATTGAACGCTGATCATATTTGACCTATACTGCTTTCCAGGAGCACACCCGTTTCTACTTGGGGTTCTTGCTCGACTAAAACTCTTCTGAGGGCAGGACGGATGTCTTGTTTATCTGTGCATCCTTTCCGGTAGTACAGTGAACTGCTCACAGGTATTTGTCAAGTGAGTGAGTCATTGCCTGGATTCTCCAGGTAGCCCAAACATTGCTGATAGTTTTCTTAGTCTAACTCAGGAGAAGCACAGCATTAGAGCAGGAATGAGGCTCTCAGAGGCTTGCACGACAAGAAGTAACTTGATAGCTAAAGAAGATAAATAAAAACTATAAAAAGAAGACATGGAAACTAAAAATATTATAGCAGTCTGGAGATAAACAGCACAGAAGCAAATAGTCTTAAAGACTATGGACCAAATGGGTAATGCTCCATGGAACTGCTTGGAAACCTCAAAACAATATTGAAATATACAGTATTATTTTTATATTTCCACATCCCCATCAGCATTAGTAAACCTCACACAACTGTTGTTTAAGATGTGGAGCCTGGGACATTTAGAAAAGTTTGAATTATGGTAAGCATATTCTAAGAAAGCTAGATATGCATATAAATTTAATACTAATAAAAGTATTTAGTAAATAAAAGTATTTAATATTAAGAGGAGACAAACTTCTGATATATTGGGTACCTGTTACATAAACTGATTTCCATAGTGAATTCATATAAGTAAACTCTTTCTGTCTTTATACATGAGTATATCTGTATGCTTTTCTGAAAAATAGGGAAATAGTTCTGGTATCACTGAAAATAAATTATGCCCATAGTATATAATTTGGGAAATACAAGAAAGTAGTAAGACAAAATAAAAGCAGTCAGATTTCCAAGGTCTACAATGTATAAAAAATAGCTGTCCTTACAGAATATATATAATTATATATGCCACCTTTAATTAACATGCTTCATAAATAAGCCCTCCATTAACATTTTAGTGACTCAAAAATTCTACGTAGTGGGTATGTCAAAATTCATTTAACCAGTCTCCTAGCAATGAACAGACAACTTCCTTCCAGCTTTATGAAATAGATGTCTGCCAAGATCTGCCATGAGCCGGTAGTCGTTGAAGATATCGAAGGAGCTCTCTGAGAGTTCATCATTATGTGCTTTCTACTTTTGCAACATGTTTAAAATGTCTACATGAAAGGGTAAAACATATATATCATCTACAATAATAGCTTGTAGATGTGTTTTTTTTGTTCATTTGTGCTTATTTACTTCAAGTCAGTCCTAGTTCAATGTCTGACCCACTGTCATCCAGCACTGTGGGCAGGCTCCCAGCCTCTGAGCTTTCATTCCCTCATCTGAAAAACAGGCACAGTGATGGCACCCTGCAGGGCTCTTGTAAGGGTTGTGTGACATGATGTGCACCAAATGACTTCCCGAGGGCCTGGGCATGTAAGTGGGCAAGAAATATCCCCTGGAAAAACCAAAATGCTGGCTGCCTCATTACATATGCTGTGATGATAAAAGATGATCACATGTGAACTGAAAAGCAGAGCAGAAATAACAGAGCCAAGCGTGCACCATCTCCATCTCCAGCTTAGGACTTAGTCCAAAGACGCCACCAATGCAAACAAAATTTAGATCCATAACTATCGCTACAGAATATTTTCGACAGGGCTGATACTGGGGTCAATGTTTCACATCTATTATCTCACTTAATCGCTGCAAGAATCCTCGGAAGCAGCTGCTGCTGAAATTCCTATTTTGTAGTTAAGGACATTGAGAAAGCTTAATTAACATGCCCCAAAGGACACAGAAGCAGGCAGGGCCTGGTCTCAAACGCTGGCCTGAACCTCCAGACTTCATCCCTCAGCTGCCACAAACGGCCTTTAGCCCCAGTGCCCTTTCGGACAGAACTCCGTGTATCTGATTTATCCCTCAGAGGCAGATTGGCATTTGGACAGTATTTTGGTGTAATTCTGGAAGTTGAATCAGATCTCTGGTTCCTTCTTTTTCTTTTCTTTCACTTTAATCTGTATTATTTATTTTTAAAGGAAAGGCACAGGAAGGATTACAGGCGAGCAGGCAGGTAGGCAGGAAGACAGAGGAGGAAGAAGCATTTTATTTTATTTTATTTAGTTGTTCACACCGGTTGCTTCCCCTCAGACCCGGGACTCCAACCTAGGGATAGTGGCCTGTGCTCCTTTGGAGGTGACTGACCTGTTACTCCACCAGGGTGCACTGGTATTATCTACTTTTTAAAATTTCAGACTAGAAAACGATTTTAGAGAAGAAAAGAGGGCACTGCATAAGATAAATGGTTCTTTAAGAGCATATCTCACCAGCCCTAGAAAAAGGATGAAATTCTGTCATTTGTGACAACATGGATGAACCAGATGAAATGATGTAAGTGAGCTAAGTCAGAAGGAGGAAGACAGATACTAGATGACCTCACTCATGTGCGGAACATAAAGAAACTAAGGACACCAACAGACAGAAGAAATCCAGCCCTTGGTCACTGAGGAGAACTGAGGTCAGCAGTGGGGAAGGGGTGGGGACGTGACAGTAAGTGGTGGATCCAGTGGACAGTGGGGAGGACTAGTGCTAACTCAGTGGAGGGCGGGGTGCGTGTCATGTATTTGAGCAACGCTGAGCCTGCACATATGGACGTCCATTATTTTGTAAATCGAATTTACCGCAATAAATATTAAATTTAAAAAAAGTACGTATGTCTCTCAAAATTCCAGAGAGATTCAGACCTATCTTGTTTCGAGATGATGCTTTCTCCTTGGCTGGACCACCCCCCCGGCCACCGTGAAATAAGTCATTAGCGCGCTCACTGCACAGCACATTCTTTAGAGAGCAGATGAGGTGGCTGCGTAGTTCGCTTGGACGTGAGCTCTGTAAACACGCGTGCTTACATGTGTATGTGTGAGCGCGATACAGACGGCGAAGAGTCTGCATTTGAAAAATGTGGGAAAAGTCTGCAAAAGGTGAGTCTACAGATGTTATGAAAAATGAAGTCACAGACAATTTAAAAAAGAGTCCGATGGTGAATGAAGATACTATTCCGGGTTCTGGGAGGCTACTCCTGGGCAGTAGACTCCAGAGAGAAAACACCCAAGGGGCTGTGCCTCCCTTCGCCTCCGACACGACATTTGTGCATCTGGATTATAAAAAACGTGCCAGCTCCGGCAAGCTCACAGCACTGAGCGAAGCGCTACAGCTGGGAATTCGTCTTTCAGGCCTGGCTCCAGTTACTGGGTTATTTTTTATTTATTTTTTTATTTTTTTGGTCTGCTTCTCCCTGGGGGGGCCACAGTGGGGTGCTTTTTTATAGGGGAGATGAAGGAGGGAGTTCTTGTGAGTTCTATTTTGGATTTTGGTGAACAGGAACGCAGGGAATTTGCCAACTGCTTACTCGGTTATACTGAAACACGATGCAAACTGCCTCAATTTGAAGCACAGAAGGTGATGAAAAATGTTTTTGAGGAGGCCTGGAAATATCTAGGCCTCTCTTCAAGGACGGACTTGTTTCTCTCAAGAGCCGCCCTGTAAATAATAGAGGTATGTGTTGTGCCCATCCGCGATCCACTAAGTCACTGCACCAAGAGGATTCTGTGCTCTGAAAGTAGCAAGTATACGTAGAAGAAAAATTTAAACTCTGGGTCCTTTATTCCCAGGAGAGTGTTAAGAGGAGCATATGTGAGAATGGGTCTTCTTTACAAAGTCGTTTCACTTATGTCCACGGTTAGGAGCGTGGGCCATGACAGTGCGCGCGAGCTGTATTTCCATGCTCACATTGTCTCACTGACTCTCTCTTTTCCTTCACACTCGTGTCCAGGATAAGCATACAGCTGCATGGACACATCTATACATGGCTACGATTCCATACGGTCTTGAAAATGGCTCAGCTTTCTAGACACATGAGTACATAACTTGTTTTCATTTTAAAAACAGCTCCGCAAATGCATGCAGGTCATCAGGGCAGGTAGCAGACCCGTGATTGAAGTTCTGAGACAAATGGAAAACGAAGTCGAGGATTCCGTCACGGAGCAGCGCTTCCCTTGTGAGATCCTCTGGGCTAAGGGAGGATTGAGCTATACAATACTAAAACAAATACCTGTAGGCTTTCCAAACAGTAACAACCAGCTCAGCTTGAGTGACGTCGCTAGACCCTGAGGTCCTCAACTTTCAGACACTGCTTTCAGACATTGGATCTTTGCGTAGGTAGCGTTTGTCATCTCCCCTCCTAAATTCTTGCGGAAGATGTCCTTGAAATTAGATCATATTTGATCCTGACAAAGCATATGCATATTGTGGCACCACTCTAAAATCAACCATTGATTTCAGCTCTGCGGAGGAAAAAAATATACCAACAACCTTTCATGCTGAGATTTCTCATGCTCGTTCTCAGCACAGAAGTGATTTTTTTTTTTTTTTTTTTTGAAAGTTGCATAAAGCCTTGTAAGGTTTAAGTTTTCCCAGCAAGGAGAAAGTGTTTTTCAGCTGTTAAATTTTTCAGATGCTTTTTTTGAATTTTGGATAAAACTCAAAAACATGTTTGTTTTAAAATGTAAACCTTTTTATGCGCAGAGGTTTGCATATAGAGAAATGCTATTACTATGTTTAAAGGTTCTTGGCTTTTGAAATAAGGAAGTCATAGGCATTTAAATAGAACACACTGCACGATGCTTTGTGAATGTCTCATGAGGCATTCATACAGCTGTGATGGCCTGAAGGAGGGCGCACACTTCGGCTGAGAGGATCACATGATAATACCACTAGTGGAGGCAGCTCCGAGGGTGGGCAAACGGTTTGAACCAGGAGCATCCTTGGAGTGAGTTTGCTTGTCCTAACGCCTGCTTGATTCTTGAGCTTGTTGACTGGGCCAATGCTGAGACAACAAGTGGTGTTTCGGGCATAAACACGGAGGGGAAAACACAGTGAGGGATGAGCAAAGAGGAGAGATGAGGGTGACCCATCAGAAGACCTGCCTGCCATTTTCACGGACCTAGTCATTCTTTTTCAAGTTTAATCAAATTGCAAACATGCTTAACGGGAGAAGATATTATCTTAATCTACCCATTTGAATCTATTTATTTGCGTATTTTGGTTTTCCAACAATTTTATTCATGACTTATATTAAGAAGCATGTTTGAATCAAACACTGCTTGTATACAAACATTGATAAAAATGTGTGTGTATGTTTGTGTATGTGTTTTCCAGGGGCAGACAGTAACAAGTCTATTCACATTTTAAATCTTAAGACTCTTTATGATTCTATTGAGTTTTAAAGCATTGAGAAAGTTGAAGATCAAGGTCTGGAAATTGAGCACACTTCAAATTTCTAATCAAGGACTTTCCAAAATTAAGAAAAATCTTTGTAGATGTCAGCAGATTCCATCCTTTCCATTATTCACTCATAATTTATTCATTCCACAAACATTTAACACTAGCCTACTACATCCTATGCCATATACCTGCAATGTAGTTGTAGGCCAATCGCTTCACGGTTGCTTTGAGACTTGTGGCAGGTTTGGTCAGATGGTTCTTCAAATAGGAAAATCTCTCAGAGTAAAACAATCTATTCAGAGTATTTCCCATCTAGCAACCAAGGGCCCTAACAGCCTCTCTTCTAAGCTTTTATTATGGTTCTAGTATAAAACCATACATTTATTTTTATTTACTTTTCATAGTCAATGTTAATTACAAATGTGGAGTGCAACCCAGAGATTTTAGTGTCATACTACTTGAAAATAATTTTCCCGTAATAAAGTCATCTTCACTTCTTACATGAATAATTGCACATTTTTCCTCATGCTACAGATCTTTAGGAAATCGACCATTACCTGCTTTACAGAGATTTGGGAAATCAGTGAGTTAGAGGCTGCAATGTTCTAAGGAGCAGAGGAAATAAACAAGCACTCCAATACCACAAGAGACAGTGCGTCTGCTCCCCCGGTGATGAGGACAGTGCATATCCAATAAGAAGGAGGATCCTAAATATTTATGACTTTTTCAGGTGGGCATGTTCTCTTCCAATAGAAAGTGCTATAAAAGTATATGGCTAGAGCACAACCCCATCATGTATACGGCTCTTTCAGAAAACAGCTCACATCACAGATCAGAGATTTAGAAAATGCAGACTACTCAGCCACACACAAGTGGATGATTGTGAAGATGTGACTCCCCCTCTCCGTCATGGAGGTTACGGCTCAGTCATGGAACAAGCAGTAAGAGCTGCTACTTTCTAAGAGTGAACTTCTTTGAGACTTTTAAGAGAACTCAAAATGAATTAACTTTTTATTTGGGGGAATTATGATTTGAGCATTATTAAAGTCGTGCAACTGGACACAGTTTCCTAAACATAATTACATGCCATCTTTCCAAAAGATCTTCTTAATAACTCTTTCCATTTTTTTATGGGTACAGTTGGTTGACTGCCTAAAGTTATTCCATCTTCCAAAAGCTTCTTACACTGTGCAAACGACAAACTGGCGCGTTCACATGGGTGCAGGAAAAGAAGTAACTGCTGAGGCCACAGACATAGGGCTTGGATGGCAGGTGGCACCCCCGCTGGGGGCCATGAGCACCAGCAACATGGGCCGACAGCTTAAGACTGTCCTTTCTTATGTCTGTGCACTGTTTCTATAAGGAAAATTACATTTCTCTGAGAGTATATGCGTAAATATGCATCTGCTAGTGTTTTGGCAACTCTAAGTTACCTAAATTAGTTTTGATCAACACTGTCGGATTTTTCAACCCACCATCGTAATAAAAGCAAGTTTGAAAAAACACAAACAAACCCTACAGTACATTGTGTGCTCTGCTGTTCCCAGCCTCAGCTTGAAGACAAAAGGAGAGGGAGACTTTGTCATTCGCTAGCTGTTAATAATCAAGAGAAGATCTGCCAGACAAGCTGGTCGAGGGCTGTCTGTCTGGACCAGGTATGTACTGCCATACACAAAGGGCCTTGCAGGGGGAGGAAGACGCGTGCTCGTGGACAATGATGCAGCTTTCTTAATTAAGATTTTCATTACTGATACATATATTAAGTTCGGCAACCGCCGGCGCCCAGGCACTTCGTGAGCAGGTAGATGTCCCTGATTCCATCTTCAGGCAGTCAGGAAAAAACACATTAACGGTGCACCCAGCAAATGCTGTGGGAGCCAGAATTGCTCCAGAATGATGTCTGCGGGAGTGCACAGAGACCCCACGGGAAGCGAAACTGTGCTGTATGGAGCAGGCAGGAGAAAAGCCCACCCAGAGGAGAGCGCAAGCATCCAGTAGGGGACGGCCTGGAGGTCCTGAGCCGCACAGGCAGCTGTTGTCGTCCACCCAGCAATCACTTCTGTGACGCCATCACTGTCTCAGGCCTGAAGAAGAACTTTGATCTCTAAGCTTTCCAGTGCTGATTGTTGAGAAAGGGGGAGCTTCTGCGAGAAGGAAAAGACGCATGTCTACAGCTGGCCCAGACTCTGTCTCTCTGGGTCACTCAGTCTGTTTTTCCCTGGTCCCTCAGACTAGTCCACAGGTCAGTGTGGCCTGCCAAGGCCTGTGCTGTCCCATGAAACAGTCTGACTGTGGAGTGGGAAAATCTTTCTTTCTAGATGAAGTTGTTTTCCCAAAAAGAATTTTGCTAAGAGATGAGAGGAAACTATCGCCTTGCAGGATTCTAAAAATGGAGGAACATCTTAAGTACATGCAGGCTTTTGACTCCATCTTAACTAAAGTCACAACTTGTGTTTGGTGGGCTGGTGCTGATGTGTGTACATAGCTCTTCGCTGTTTCCCCTGGAAGAATGGATCCTCCCTGTTTTAAAGTTTGCATCCGTTTGGGGGGTTACCCATAGAGTCCAGTCTCCTTTGAGAGAAGGCGTCTCTCTGGGTCATTACCCGAGTGGAGGCATGTTCACATGCTGCACTTAAATAAGGATAGTTTATCACAGCTCTCCAAAATTATACATTCACTGCTTATGAGGGAAAGGCATTTATCTTGACAGCAAATGTAATCCTCCATTTTTTAAGAAGGAATAAACCAGAATCCAACACCAAAATGGCTCAAAAGGAATTCTTCAAAGTGTTTTTTTGGATGTATTTCTTTGTTATTTCAATCAAGGAGAAAAATTTCAAATAATAATGGTCAATAATAAGATTTCTCTTGAATTCCACACCCAGATTCGCATCTCTGAAGTGGTTTCTGTGGGTTAGGGTCCATTTCTGAAGCCCTCTCTCCAGGTATACCCGAATTGGGGGCGGACTGGAGGACATGCCTCCGTGAAGTCCCTATTCCAGACAAGAGGAATGATGACTAGTGTTAACAAGATAATGGAGAAACTGGTTCTTTCTAAGTAGGTGGGCAGAGTATCTAAAACCCTATTAACAGATACCGCATACATGTGGGGAAAGGAAACGGTGTTAAGATTCTTCCTCATCTTTATGGAAAAATACTGTTATTCAAACATGGTGATGATAGAAAAAAAAGCAGGGGAAAAATTCCAGACAATGATTCTAATAGGAGACTTCCTAATCATCTCTTACACATTCCTGATTTGCTTATAAAGACCAGACCGAGGGACACTGTTTAGGGATTTAGGGGTAACTTTTATTCAAATTCTATCAAGAGACACATACTTCTCTCACCCCAAATATAGGGTTACTTTAAAATCAGAGGTGATAATTATTTTCCATGTACCAAAAAGTCTAGAAATGTAGAGGAAGGAACTAAAGGGAAGGTCATTTTCAGCCTGCGTAAGTGTAGGAGGTAAAGCAGTCCATTCTAAATACAAGTCTGGAAATGGCTCTCTGGCTTCTCCAGTGGGCAGGCCCAGTTTGTCCTATATAACACCACATTAGGAGGAGTGAGTAAATCCAATGGGGGAAAAAAATCATAATTTTTCACTACAGAGACCTCTTGTATAAGATGCTTCTGCCAAGTCAGGTCTTTGAATAAATAGGTTTCATATGTAATCTATGGACAAGTATATATACATTTTAAATAAATACCTTTTCAGCTTTGAAACAAAGTTTGGGTCAGGAAAAACTACTATCGTTGTTACTGTGTCCCCATCTGACCTCGGAGTACAAACTACATTCCAGAGGCAGCTGTAAATATGTGACATTTTCTAAGCGGGTCATTAAGAAAGCCAGCAGTCAGCCTGGGAGCGCCGGCCTCTCAAGCTGGCAGCCTGGCCTTGAACCTTGGGCATGAAGCCTCCTTCCACCCACCCCATCCTCACACCTCAAGGGGAGTCTCACCCTCGGGCCTGGTTCCTAACTCAGCACAGCTCCATTCTATCTTTAACATGCGTGCCTCTCATGCTGCCTTTCTGGAGATAAGGATGTAAGACACATGCAACTTTCACGAACAGAGCTCCCTGCCAAAGAGAGAAAGAGGGCCCCAGAACATGCTGAAGGAACACACCATCCCAGCTCTTTGCACAGAATGCCGGCCTGTCTGAACGACGCTGAAGGGACCCAGAACCCCGACATTCCCATCCCCAGATTCAGAGAGCGCCCTGTCTCAGTTTGTCCCTTGGAGGCTGGGGCTGACGCCGTCAGTGTGGCATTTCTGCCTCTCTGGAGTCTTTCACTTTCTCTGAAGTTGCTGAAAAATATTCCATTTCATTAAGTATGTAGTAATCCACGTGGGAGTCAGTGTGAGAAGGAAAGGTGGAGGACATGATGACATGGCCTCCAGCACTGTATTTATGAGGGCTTCCAGAAATCTCTATCTACATCTGGTGAAGAATCATGTCGATCCTGCCCTGGAGACGTGGACCAGGCGATGCTGCCAGTGTGTATTTTTCCCTTCCCGGTAATTTACTGATTCTGGAGTCTGATGGCGAAGCTCAGACGATTGTATTTACATCCATGCAAATGAGCAATTAGCCTGCCCATTTTGGGGGAGGCTGGTGCCAAACAAACACAAAAATGTGCGACCAGGGGGACACTGGCCCTGCACCCAGAAACGCAGGGGCCTCTGCAGGTCCTGGCTGGAGCTCTGGTCCCCACCACATGCCCTGGGGTGGGGATGTTCCAGAGACCAGGGAGCAGCACTGGCGGTGACCTCACAGGACTTTGGGGAGCATTACCTTTGTGGTCGAGAATGAGGCTAAACTACTGCACACTTGTTAGACTTGTCCCTTCTACATTCTTATTGCGTTTGTCACCTTTTGTTGATGTATCACCACTCTTAAAATAGTAGGGATCTTTGCAAATATTTCCCCCAGTTTGGTTAAAATAATATTTTCTACCAGAGTGGTTTTATTTCCGTGCAAAAAAACATAGTTTTCTGGCTTTGGTCTTATGCTTGGAAAAAGCATCCCATCCCCCAGTATGAAAATAATTACTTTTGTGGCAAAGATTAGAAAATCAGATAATCAGAATTACGGATGATGCAGTGAAATGGGTGGGTCTGTTCGCAGGTAGCAGTATAAACTGGTACGACGTTACTGGAGACATTACTGGTACGTCTTACCCACAGATACATTGCAGACCTTGCACGTGTGTATAAAGATAGCTCTTATAGAACTGTTTAGTTAGAAAAAATTTCCAAGTCCCTAAATGTTCATTAATAAATGATTGCTTCAATAAATTATACATTGAAGTACGATGTTGCCATCAAAAAAATAATGTGGTTCTATATTACCGTGGAAAGACGCCAATTACAATGCGCAGTGACGTTTACTCCAAGTTTGACAATTTCAGAAAATGCATTTTTGCCTTTGTCTTTCATTCTTAAAGAACTTTAAAGCTCAAATACTAAAAAAGGACCCAAATATCTATATGTAGAACATAGGTAGGTAAATTCTGGTTTTTGTTTTTTATGATAGAAAATTAGTCAGACATTACAGTGGAATTTATAAGGATATTGCAATTATATTGGGAGGAATATATTATGTAACATTTAGTCAAAAGGTAAGATCCAACCCTGTTCATACAATGTATGCTCAATTATGTTAAAATCCAGAGAAAACACTAGAAGGTGATCTAAAGAACTGTTGAAAATAGTTGCTTCTGTGTAGTGGGATTATGTATGTTTTCTCCTTGCTCTATACTTTTTTAATATTTTCCAGTAAGTGTGAATTATAGAATCACGAAGAAGTAAATATTAAAAAAATACAGCTGCTTTGCTCAACAGCTGCCAAATTTTACCCCAGATGTGTCGGCAATTTCGTTTTGAGTCAAATGGCCTTAATGTCATTTCCTAAAGGGAGTTTAGCAAAATGGAATGTGTTGAAATAAAGGAAAGGCATCGTTGCTACCACCTCCTACTAAGCCACCATATTTTATAATGCTTAGAAAAATATCTCAGGAAGACATCCTACTTCCATTCTTCATATCATCTTTGTTTGGCCAGAAGTTGCAATTTAATTCCTGTCTAGCACTTGCGATGTCTCCAAGTCCAGAGGCTGTCTGGAGGCTGGTGATGCAGGAATTGAGACGCATCCATTCATTTAAAAACTGGACATCCCCTTGAATAATACAGGTGAGCAGCTACATAGGTCTTCTTGACCAGCTTTCTTCCCTTCTTCCCATCCTCATATACTTTTCCTCTCCCTCTTTTTAAAAAATAAATAGCCTCTCTGTATAATTCAATTCTAACTCTTAAGACTGAGAGAAAATTCAGTCTCAGCACCACACTTCAAGTAGACGATCTCCTTCCTAAAGGATTATAGATAGGCAATCAAGGTGACGATGAGAGAAGTCAGAGCTGTTGCTTATCTGTGTGATGCATCATAGAGGCATGGCTTCAGAAATTTTTTGAGAAAGTAAGAAAATAAGTGGGTAATGCCCAGATGGGAGAGGGGAGGAGGCAGAAAAAAATAAAGGAAATAACATGGATCTCTGTGTCTTTTGGTAAAGGGTATTGAATCGCCTGTTCCTGGCCTTTCAGACCAGAGGGTGGCCTCCAAACCTCCCTAGCCTGAGAGTTCTGCGAGGACAGGAATGTGGTCTCATTCACCTCTGCATATGTTCAGTATAACACTCAGCACCTGGTGCATACACACCATGGGTGCACACCAGATACTTGGAGAACAGAACTGTACCCTTTCACTGTCCTTTCATTCAGGCATCAGCAAGAACGAAAAAGAAGCTAACGCATCTAATGTCTTTCACACAGAGTGATAAAACCCCATCTTTATTTGAACTCAAGTACACATCTCCTCTGAGCTTCCATCTTGGTCACTGAACTGCTGGAGAAAATCACACAAAGCAGGATAATATCAACTCACCAGATTCACCTACACCTTCCACAGCTCCACAAGGAGAATCCCGCTATGTTTCTTCTGTCAACTGCTGTCCTGTTTATCCCAAGACCCATTTCAAACATTTTGTTTCCTTAAATCTCTTCCCCTAGGAGTCAGCATTTGGGCAAACCCTCAACCTCTCAGACTCAAACCTATGGGCTTGTGTCTGCCCTGGCTCTTTTCCCTTCTTTCCTCTACAGTAGAAGACATGTCCCTCATTCCATCCCTCCACTGTGCTCAGGACTCCCTGTCTCCAGCTTTATCCAGACTCATACAGCCAAACATCTGATCCTCGTCTCTCTCCAGTTCATGGAATCTCTCCTCTCTACATTGTCTTCCCATAGGCATGTAAAATGCTAATATTTCATTGTCTTAAAATCTTCTTTGACCTCATTCCCCTCCTCCTAAGTTACTAAATCTTTCCTTTCCAGCAAAACTTCTAAGAGTGAGCCACCTTTGCTGTCTCTGTTCTCCACCTTTCCCTCTTTCCTCACCCTATTCTAAACAGGTTACTGCTTCTACTTCTTCAACAAGGTAGCTTTTGCTCAGATCAACAATAACTTCCTGGTGAACACAATAAATGCATATTTTTCACCCCTAACTTACTGATTTCCCAGCAATATTCCTCACGACTGACCACTCTACTTTGAAACGCTCTCTTCTCTCAGATTCTGTGCCAGTGTTTTCTGATTTTCCTATTACCACTTCAGCTGCTTCTTTGGAGGGTATTTTACAGCCTCATTTTTTCTCTACCAGCTGATTAAATATTAAGAGTTCTTCAAGCCTCTGTGCTCTGTGTGGGCCTTTTCTCAATCTAACCCCGTCCCTAAGCAATATCATCCATGCCAACAGCTTCATCTGCCTTCACATTACTTCTGAGTTTCAGTTGTATAAATTCAACTGCCTATTCAATCTGCTCTCATCTCCGTCAAAAGCACCTTGGACGCAACATCTCAAAAACAGATCTGAGACTCTTCCCTCTACTCCATCTTTCTTTGGTGCTTTGTATAACTGTGAAAGGCCCCATCCTCACAGATTCTTGTAAGTAGAAAACCAGCAGATACCGTTTCCCCCTCTCTCTCATGTCCCACATCCAATCCATAGGAAAAGCCTGTCTACTTTACTTCTGTGTCTTCTCTGAGTTCCATTTATTTCTTCCTCCATTCCTACTGTCACTACCCTAGATCATCTCATGTTTAGTCTGCCACAATAGCCTGCTTACTATGGCTCCTTCCAAACCACTGACCACAGTTAAGCTAGCCTAATCTTTTTTCTTTGTTTTTACTTTTAATTTCAAGATTACTATAGTTTCGCACGCAATTGTAAGAGATGATACAGAAAGATCTAGTGGTACACCCTTTACCAGCACCATCACCTTGCGTAACGAGAGTACAGCATCACAATCAGAAACTGACATAGGACAATCCATCTGCCGTATTCAGATATCAACAGTTTTATATGTACTCCTGTGTGAGTGTACTTAGTTCTCTGCAATTTTATCACAGGAATAGGCTTACATGACTACCGCCAAGTCAAGAAACAGAACAATCCCATCATAAGGATCGTCGTGCTACTGTTTTACAGCAGTCACCTCTATGTCTCCCCCATACCCCCCCCTCTGTCCACCACGAATCTGTTGTCCACCTTCAGCCTTCTGTCATGTCAAGAATGGTACAGAAGTGGAATCAGAGAGTATATCATCTCGAGAGTTCTTTTTCCAACTGACGTATACCTCTGTGATGAGCCCAAGTTGTTGTGTGCATCAAGAATTCATTTCTTTTTCACGTTGAAGGGAATTCCATGGTATGGGTGCAGCGCAGCTTACTAGTCACTGACTCACTGAAGGCAGTTTGTGCTGTTTCTAGTGTGGGGCTATTATGAATAAACCTGCTATTAATACTGGCATCCAGGTTTCTCTGTGGCTATATTCCCATCTCTCTGGGATAAATGTACAAAAGTGGCATCATCTTTTTAGCATATGAAATTGATCACACAGCACAGGCCTTCTTAAGTTCACTTTCCCATTGCTCAGAGGATGGAGATCAAAGATCCGGACTTCATCAGGGTCTGTATGTCTCTTCAACTTTATCCTGCCCTGGTCTTCTCACTCAGGCTGGGAACCTACATTCATGGCCCTCTCCATGCCGTTCTCTGCCTGGAAACCTCTTATTCCATCCAACCACACTTCTTGTTTATCATCTTCAGGTGTTAGCCCAACGTTACTTCTTCAGGGAAGCTTCTCCTGAATTTCCAGACTCTCTTATTTGCTCCCTGTGTACCTGGCACTTTTATTTGTAGCAGTAAGCACAGTTTGTAATTCTAAATTCTTGTGTGTGACTATCTGCTTAATATCTGGCTTCTATTCCCCAGACTGTAAGCGCCAGAAGGGCAGAGAACATGTCTGCTTTACTAACTCATTCTGCCTTTAGAACTCAGGAGATACTTGGTGTTTAATGAAATTTGGTAAAAACTTTAAGACAGTCTTGGATTCAAATTCTGTCTTTATTACTTATGAGGTATTCTTAGAAAAAATTACTTTGTTTTCTCATATTCGAAATAGGGATAGGATAGATCAACTTAAACAGGATAGTTTTAAGATTAAATTGGACTGCCATTAAAAGTATTTTGTCTAGTGTCTAACATAAGACAAGCATTTAGCGAATGCCACTTTTATTTCTATAGTTAGTATAACAAGAGAGAGAAGTTTTTGAACACTTCTTTCTCATCTAGGTTTTAGTACATTATCTTTATTTCTTGCCTCTTCTTCAGGGTTCTGATTCTGGTAACTGAAAGTACAAGGGTTGCAATCCTTGGATTAGATCTTCGATAATTCTTAGACTATTGGTTTTACCCTACATAGGTCTCCTTAGACTGATGTGAGCCTCGTTGGGTCTTTTGACTCTGGCCCTCATTTTCTCCTCATTTCTTCTCATTCTCTACTTATCAGTCTTCTAGCCTGGAAATCTTCAGTTTGGTAACAATGCCTCTCACCACTCCTAGTTCCCAAAGGAGGTTTTCCAAACACACCATGCTCTTGATTCATTCCTTAGCCTTCCCTATGGAGGCAAATCATTGGTAAGACGGCCCTTAGGGCCATGTTTCTCAACTAGGAGATCTGAGCCACTAAAGTTTGTAAGGGAAGGTATTTAGCTTATTTGTCATTTATTCTCTAGACTAGAGGGGACAGGTAACACGGGAAAGTGTTGCGCTTATGCTGATGCAAAATTTCCCTTGTGAGAGCTCTTCTAAGTTGTGGAATAAAGGGGAGCAGTCATCAAGTTCATTTTACTTCTCATACTAAGCTACATCCTTCAACCCAGCCTTCATCAAAAATTTGGTTGCCCAGTTATTAGTCCCTTTGTCTTATTTTTCAATGGTTTAGATTTTGAGTAGGAAAGAATAGTGTTATTTATTGGACCCCCTCAAAGAGGACAAAACTTTGGTTTATGCTCTCACTTAGAAGAGTATTCTTTGAGTCTTCATCTTTTTTACATTATAAATATCATTCTTGTACTCTTCCTCTTCTTTACACTCGAGATATAGCTGCGCCACATTTTACATGACACTGTCCAACCTTCAGCTTACTGGAGTGGATCACTTCTTCTGCAATTGTCACATACTGTCTAATATGGCTATGAACACTCAACAGTATAACTTCTTTTCTTAACTTAATTTTACGTTCCTTAAGAGCAAGCAAAGGTGGTGTCTGACATTTATGTGTCAACTCTCCACGACACATGATACTTTATCTATAGTAAGTACTTCATAATATCTTATGGGATAATTGTGCTCGAAGCTGGCCTACTGAGCAGGCTTTGATTTGAAGACTCATGAATGGCTGAATGGTTGGATGGTTCCTGAAGAGGTTGTGGTTGTGTCCAAAGAAAGGAAAGGCTGAAATGACTGCCTCCTTGACAGGTATATCAGGGTGAGTCTGGACTGACATATAGGTGCTGGGGCTTAATCCTATTTTGTGCTGTATTTTATGTGAGCAACACGCTTCTCCATTTTCCTTTACTAAGCAATGGAACTCATGGCAAAGAGAAATGCAAGCAAAAAGAGGAAATGTTCCTGGCTGGGGTAGATGGGTCTGCAGAGTGTTTTGATTCTCTGAGTTAGTCAAAAGATTGGGAAAAAAAAATAGTCATTACAACCAGTGGAGAAAAATGAGGAGGAAGGATCCTGAGAATGTAATCTGAGCACTGAAAGACAGTGAATCTTTTGAAGATCATGGAATTTAATTTATTCAACCTAAATGCATGAAAGTACAGGTGGGGACATTATTTATGCAGGTATATGCAAATCACTTTATAAAATAGGCAAAGCCCTTCTGCTTTTTATAAGTCGCCAAGGTGGTTCCTGATATTTTAAATGCTCTGCACCTTTAATGTAATTTCCTAAGACTTGGAATCCCTCTGTCGGAATCACAGTCATTGTCAGAGCAAGTATATTTTTTTCTCTCCTCGGGGACATTTACAAGGCTCTCATAACCATCACAAAAAAGAGTGGTTTCCACAGAGATGTGACTGGAAAAATCCCTTGGAAATTGCTGAGGAGCAAGTCACAATGTTCAAAGCAGAGAACATAGGCTTTGAAAACATGAACCCATCTGACCTCTTGAATTTAGAACAGTGAATTCCTGAGCTCTGAAACATGGGGCCCGGCTGTGCATGCCATATTGGTGCTATAAGACTGGCAGTAGGTTGGCTGTGGCATGGTCTATTTCAAACTCCTCCACAGTGCCCAGTGTTGCATGTTCCCAGATGACATTTGGTTGGCAGAAGCTGGGTCTCCAAAGCTGGCAGTCTGGAATGCAGCCCACCATGTTTTGACAAACACATAATTGACCATCTGATCACCAGCCTACGCTCTGCACTCAGGTCACTGGGGGGATCTGGGTTTTCAAAGGGTCCCTACTCTTCGTCTTGTTCATCTTCTCAAACCTTTCTACAGAAAGCAACACAGAGAAGACTTAAACACTCCCACACAGAGACTCCCATTTGTGAAAGGGAACATGGTACACGAAACATAAGCTGCTACAAATTTCCTTTAAAGTGTCCTGGCAGCCCGAAGCGAACAGGAGACATGCACACTGCCGTGAACTGTAACTCCGGAAGAACGAATGAATGTCCTGAACTCTTTCAACACCCTCCTGTGCATAAGCTGCAATTCAGCACAATGGCCTGGAACTTGAGCTTAGAAAAAGCAGCAATGGAAAATGGTAGGAAGCTGCGGCATGGATTGACTTGCGGGGAAAGCTGTTAAGAAATCGGTTCATTTTTCAGGTGAAAGATGAGAACAGCAGGATGCTGGGAATATCTTCTCCTTCTCTGGCCACCACTTCTCCAAGACCCCGATGGGAAGAGGAGACACCCATTTTTGGAGACAGTAGCTCAGAGTGAGGTCAGATTGAAAAACGAGGTCCCGGGTGAAGCTTCCATAACAATGTATTTTGGTCTGAAATTTGGCCCCATGTAACACATCAGCCTTTCTCCCAGAAGGTAAGGAGTATGCACTGGGCCACGATAAGCTGAATCCAAGGGTCAGTGCTACACTGCTACTTCCAAAGAGCTTCTCCTCTCCACTCCCACTGCACAGTTCAGGCCCTGGGTGCTCACCGAGGTCCTCCTTTTCTGTCAGCCATCTCTACCACCAGGTGATCTTTCTCTAAAGCACGAATCTTCTGGAAATACTTCAGCACCTCCTCAGGCCTTCAGCAGCAAGTCAACAAGTCCAAACTCCTTTGCGTGACAATCAAGGCCACAGTCATCTGCCTCCCACCCACTTTCCAGTCTCACCCACTAGACTCCCCTTTCAAACATCAGGCTCCAGCCACACCCAACTACTTTCTTCCGGATCTGGCAGCTGTTCAACATCTGACTTTGCAAATGCTCTGGCTTTTCTTTTCCTTCTCCTTCTCTGCCACCCACCTGGCAACTGTAATTCATTCTTTAGACTTTTAGACCCAGTGGGCACCTCTCTACATGCAGTGGGCACTCTTTCTCACACCTCTCACTAACCTGTAGATGCCTCATTCCAGTGACTATCACACGGTCTAGCTTTTATTTACCTTTTTATCGCTCCTCACAAACTCTAAGAATAGAGAGCATTTCCTATTTATCTTAGAATTCCCAGAGCCAAATGTATGACTAACTTTCCATAACTGTTTGTTGACTGAAAACGGAATCAAGATTGGGATGTGAGCTTTAATCAAATCTAAGCCAAGCCAGAACATTCGTCTGCTTCCATAAGCACGGCAGGAACCATTAGCAAGCTAATGAAGACAAGCAGTAAGGCACTTGGTGGCTATCTCAGGGGCTGGGGAGAGAGTCGGGGGTAGATGGTGTGATGGGTGAATGTCTTTTTCACAGACAATGTCAGAGAGGCTGTGGATTTTCAATCTTTTCAATACATAGTTTTCAATACTAAAAGGGATGGTGCTGAGAACAAATCTGAGTCTGAGTCACAGAGATGTGGCTCATTAAGAAGAACCTGGTTTCTCAAAGAGGTCACGTGTGGGCTACCTGCTTCAAGTCAGCCTGGTGGACTCTCGAGAGCGCCTCTCTGTTTCTGCTAAAGAGTAATGGAACGGAAAACTCTAGGGAAGCATCTGGAAGCTATTCAGTTCCTATTGAAATCCATGTCAAATCCAGATGGGGCCTTTAGTCTAAATTCCGTGCCAACGAGATTAGGCCGTACAGGAGAACTCAGCACCTGTCCCGTCTGAAGGGGCCAATGCAGAGATGCTAGGAGCTAGGAACGTGGGGAGATGATGTTCTGATGGGTTTCCATGGAATTTTTCTTTTCCCTTTGATGGGCATCTGGGGCACCAGCCCTGGAGACATCAGCAGTGACTATGGGGCACTTGAGGACAGCAGGACTGTCTCAGGCTCTGTCACCCTTGGCAGCCTCAGGATGTGTAACAATGCAAGCAAGCATGAAGCCTGGTCCAGGGGTGGGACAAGGTCAGTGGGCATGTGAATGGGCTCTCCACCCATGACAGGTCATTCTCCCAGCTTTATCACTGGTTAAAAACTAGGATCTCTCTAGAAGCTGCCTGATGGATGGCTGCTGGAGAACAGAATCGGTTTCACATTTTCCTAGGAGCCCGAGACAGGCTTTCAACTGTGATTTTTATCTCCAGGGTCTCCCCCTCCACATCTAATCTGTGACCCAGGTCGCCACTCCTTGCCAGCTGGTGTCTGAGGCTCGCCCTCCAGTGCTGACGTCATAATAGCTGAGCCGTGCGGGCCGGAGTGCAGGGTGCTGACTCATCCCTGGTGAGGGAGGATTAATGCCTTGTCTAACACAGAGCTGTTATGTGAACTGTTTTTACACAAAAGAACTGTAACAAAAATGACTCGCCAGTCAGAGGCCTGGAAAGACGCAACGCGAGGTACCTGAGGTGGGATGTGGGACTCTGAGTGTCAGCCATGAGCACGCATGTTGACACCAGCCATAGCGTTGACAGACCCACTCCATCAATGCCAAGAATGAGGAGTAACCAGACTTGTCAGGGGCAGGAGGACCCACCCTTGTGGTATAAACGTATTACATGGCATCGGGCTTGGGGGAGCTCAATCAATCTCCTTTCTCTGTCAAAGAGCTGCCACTTCGGACGTCAGCCTGAGTGTCCTTTGGAGGAATCAGCTTCCCTAAATTTATTTGCAATGGGCTTCTAAGAAAGTTTGTGGAGGCCACACAAGCGAAAGAGGCCTGAGAAGTCCCTTTCTGTGCAGATGACTGCGGCCAAGAAACAGTGGCAGCGAGAAGGAGGTGCACAAGGCGGGGCGTGGCCAGACGGTAGGAGGTAGCTCTGAGAACCCCTGCCTGCAGCTCTGCCGGGAGTGGCGGGGTTCCCTGGGGATTATTCGGGTCCCCTACCCCAGAACCTCTTTCAAGCAGCTCAGGGTAAAATGCATCCCAACTCCTTGAGCATAGCTTGGTTTCACGTCATAAATGCCCTCTCTTTTCATCTGAAATCAAGTTTGTTTTCCCATGGACTTCCCATCTTTTCTAAATGAGCCCAGTAACTTCACTGTGCCTCCCAGCACATGTGATTCCAGATCTGTCCCTCTCTTTCCCCTCTGAGCCTAACAATTTTACACACAGTTTTAACCCAAATGCCTGGAATCTTACTGCTTAGCAAGAGGATATGTGAAACATCAATTAGTGACAATGCTGAACTACAAGGTAAAACTCACACCCACTACGCCGAGGGTGGATGTACAACTGAAGAAGAAACCATTGCTCACTGGCTGACAGAGGGTCTAAAACCCCATATTGTTGGCGAGGGTGTCGTGATGATTTGGAAGAGCAGTGGCTTCTGCAAACAGCAGCTGCAGCCAGTCCCGGTCTATACAGCGTGAGCCCGGAGGCTGGGACACTGGTCTTTTCAGCCCCTCACAGATGACAACAACCTCTACCACCAACAGCACCGACTCCGAACCCAGAAAAAGGCGAAGACCTCCCAAGGAGGTCTCTGCAAACTGCAACACAGTCAACGGGAAACAGGGTTCTGAGACCGAAAAATGTCCCCGAGGTCAAAATCTGGCATGATTTTGAAAAATAAAGAATCCACATTTACTTACATAAAGAGAAGAGGCAGGCCACAGGCTGATGGTCAAGGAACTGAAAATAAAAGAAAAAAAGAAATGACAAATAAATCTGATGATACTGTGTAGAGCAGAAAACAGACTGGACTAAGTACGGAGGGACAGGGGCTCTGAGAGGATGAGCAGCGGGACACCATTTTGTTACCCGGGGCCCAAGAAAAGGGAGAATCGACCTCAGGAAACATTTTAAAGATATACCACCTGTAAAATGAACAACACAGGACTTCCCAGTGCTAGAAGCAGCGACCCTCTGCCAACCTGATTCTTGTCTGGAAGACAGCACTATGTCTTAGAGTTGGCTGTTGACATCTACTTAAATTTAAATTGATGGATTTTAATAAGAAACAAGCTTTTAGTTCTTTAGTCTGATTAGCCATATTTCCTGTGCTCAATGGCCACCATGTCTAGTGGCTGAGTGGCTGAGTCCATTTCTACTCTTCATAGACCTGCACTGGACAGAACTAAGCAGGCAGGGGCTATCTAACTATGCAAGGCATGACAAAGTCTGGCGAATTTTGACAAAGATGAGCGAAACTCTGGTAAACACTGACTCTTTTAAAGGTAAATCTAGTATGTTTCATGGCCAGAAAGAAGCTCCTCCAGACAAATTCAGTACCTCTGTACGCTGTCAACCCTCTGTGGAGGGCTTGGTGTGAGACCACTTTGCCCACCCCTTCCTACCAACCTAGGAATGTTCCCTCTGACAAAGTGATATAAAATTAAAGCACCTGTCCCCCCAAACCCATCTCTACATTTCAGGTTTGGGAGCCTTAACCTCAACAGTTTTTGACTTTCCATTTCAAATTTAATGATTCTTCTTTGTCACCTTCAACTCACAAGCCAAATAAGCTTCTGTGGGACCGACCTGGCCACCATTGTTGTCAGAGCTTCTGTGCAGGCGGAGGACACTGAAGTTGCAGAAGATCCACAAGCAATTAATAAACCAAACAAGGATTCGGAGGAAAACAAAGCAAGTCTCCCCACCCTCACCCCACTCAAATATATCAAGGATTTAATATATGCTGATTGAATTCTTGTCTCTCTGACACCATGATTTTAACCACTTCACATAAGGCCTCCAGAAATATGCAAAACACACTGTATTAAAAGAGATCGAGTAGAAGGATCTGAATAAATAAGTTAGCACTGAATAAGGCTAATGCAGAAAGCCGGCATTTAAAGAGACTTCACTTTTCAGAAAGTCTTCTGAACAAATGTAACATAAGTATTCTTCCAAAGGAAAAAAAATTACCCTTTATGGCCAAGGTCAAACCATGTCCAAACACGTGCAAGTGTGGCAGGGTGGGGTCCCTGCCCTCGCTTGCTCCTTGAACAGGAAGAATGAAGATGGAAATCCGCAGTATGCTAGCACAAGAGAGGTTGGGGGTCTTTGATGCTTTCTAATTGCTTCCCAAAATTGATGAGTTTAATGAAAATTTTAAACAACATAATTAGATTATGTGTGATTCATGGAAAGTACATACCAACTTGATATATAGATGTATAGAGACTGACTAGGTTTTAAAGACTTTAAAGCTCAAAGTTTTGCTATATTCCAGTTTCTTCTACAAGCCAGAATCTTAGAATTGGACGAGTGTGTCTTTTTTTTTTTAATGGAAAGGTACAGGTAGGGATGAAGGTGAGTAGGCGGGTAGGTAGAGAGAGGAGGAAGGAGCACTTTATTTATTTAGTTGTTCATCTTGGTTGTTCCCTGAAAGCCACAGGTCTTGAACTTGAGTCCTTGGGATGGATGCAGACTACGTCCAGCGGCCTTAGCTGCGAGGCCACCAGGGCGCACCTGGGTGCATCCTTTAAAATCTTTTTGCTTCCTTCCTTCTGCTCTCTTCCTCCTGCTCCCTAGCCTGTGCCAACCCCCCCCACCCCCCTCCCCCACAACTTTTCTCTTGAGCTTCCTTTCTTTCCCAAACTTTGACGAAAAGGAGAAAGTGTGACTCAAAATTTTCTGTGAAATGTGCTCACCAATCATTTTTCTGGTGCATGTTTTAAACCCAGTATTTCTCAATAATATACTATGCTCTTTTAAAACTATACTTAATACGTATGTTCTTCTATCTAAGCACGTAACTTTCTAAATTTCAAGAAGCATTTATTCGTAAAAGCTGATCAATCAAAATTAAATTTTGACATGATCTAAAGAGCCCAGTGTAAATTATACCCATATTGACGAATACATCCAAGGTCTGGAATGGAAATCTATCTTTTCTGGATGTCAGTGATGCACAGGCTGTCAATGAGAGGCCTCCAAGATGGAAGGAAAGTTGCTGTGTGCCATGTCACAGTCTAAGATAAATTAAAGCCAAGTGAAATGGAAGCTTTTATTGGATATAATTGTCTTTATATACTAACTGAAAACAAAAATACCCATCTCAAATTTAACACTGAGACTAAAAATGTAATGTCAGTGCATTTATACAATTCATAAACATCCCAAAGCCCGTACTTCTTGATAGAATTACAATCTGCTGTGCAGTTTTGAGATTCTATGTAACTCTACACAGGTTTATTTTTCCGTTCAGTTCAAATTGTCATTGTGTTGATATAGACCCTTTCCACCTAAGTGATAATCCCCCTTACATGTCTGTAAGGAGCGCGATCTGTAAAACAAAACATCTATGAACGTTTTGCAGAAGATTAAACGCATTTGCATTAGGCAAGTGAGGTTCAAAAAAATAACTAGCAAAGAACAGACACCTGGAAAGCCCAAATAAATCAAGGCGGGAAGGTGAGAAGTAGAGAGGGGGAGAAAGGGTGAATTGTTGCTGAGTCTAATCATAATGTTGTGAATTCTGAGTGGACATTATATAGATCAACATCCAAGAAAGCAAAAGAATTATCAATTGCAATTTAAATATCAGTCAATTTAATTCTAAGATATCATTCTAATATATAACGTTACAGGGCAACGGTGTCTCTGATCTTGATGTGATACAGATTCCTATGAAAATCCTTCTCCCCAGAAAGTCCTCAAAGAGCCCCCAACTCCAGGAGGGTCACCCATGAACTCCAGATTAATAACCTTTGGTTTAGGAGACGGGGGAGAAATGCCTTTTTAAAAAATCAATTCCATTGCTTATAGCCTTGATTTAACGAGCTGCTACAAGTTAAAGCCAGGAGTAAATAAAACATTAGGCATCAGAGCTCAGTGTAGATGAGTGTGTGTGGCACAGGTCACAGGCTCCTTTAAAGGCCTCCCACACTCTGACCTTATTCTTATCTTTCCTTTTCTTTTTTACAAACCCACAGACCTTAGAACAAGGAGGCAGAGGAGCAGTGAGCAGAGAAATGAGGATGAGCCACTATTTACTATGTAACTTCTGTGGTTTCCGGCACCCTGCTAAGTAAATACTTCTCATGTTTGCTATGGGCATCGCTAGGACGGTGGAAGAGTGTGACAGGGTCACACAAAACCACACAATAAATAACAAAGACATGGCCATCTTCCTGGAGGATCATTTATCCTTGTGGGTAGGTCACCGAGACTCTTAAGCGTGTGTGGATTTATTTATCCAATCACTATTTCTTGGGTGTTAGAGAAGAAATAAGACAGCTAGTGTTCTTGTCCTCATGGAACTTGCAGTTCAGTCAACACAAAAGGAAAAACTGAGGCGCAGAAGGCACAATTTGTCTGTATACTAAGACCTCTCAGAACAAGTCTCATTTGTAGCAGATTGCTTCCGGCCATTCGTGGCAACCTGATTATTGAATCTACTCTCATGTGAGGATTCAGCAGCACTAACAGTGTATCACCCAGTGCTGACTCCCCGAGAAAACACCATTCCTTCCAGTTTACTAAAGAAAAAAGGGGGATTTGAGCAATTAGGAAACGTACCTCAAATCACACCATTGCTGGGATAGAATAAGTCATCACCATTCCAAAGTCTACATATTTTTAACCACTAAATTACATTTTATGGCTAGGTGTTTTCCACGTTATATTTTCCCCTGAAATCTGGGCTCATTCAGGGTTTCACAGGCTAGTTTAAACTTCTCCTCTGGAGGGAGATGGGTTTGGCTTGATGTGTAATTGAAATATTTCACAGTGGTAAGGGAAAGCTATTATTATACCCATTTTATGGTGCAGAAGCTGAGCCATTTGCCAGCTGAGGTATCTGGCTGGGTTAAAAACAGAATTCAGGTCATTAGTGTCTCATTCCTCTTGACTAACTCCAAGCTGAGGCAATGGTATGATCCAAGGGCTTTTCTGCACATGGGATTCACACTGGCTGATAACATGTGAGACAGACTTGGTTAGGAGAAAATAAAAGTGCAATTAAAATAAAGGTTTTCCAAAAGAAAACTTCTTTGGAAAATAGTATGGAGATTCCTCAAACAAATAAAGAGGGATTTACCCTTTGATCTAGCAATCCCCTTCCTGAACACATGCCCAGAGGATACAAAATTTCTAATCAGGAAAAATATATTCACCCCTATGTTCAAAGCAGCACAATTCATCTAGTTAAGACATGGAAACAATCTGACTGTCCATCAACAGATGACTGGATGAAGAAGCTGTGGTGCACATACTCAAGGGAATTCTATTCCACTATTTAAAAAAATGAAATTGTGACCTCTGTGACAATCTGGATGGAACTGGAGGGGATCATGTTGAGTGAAATAAGTCAGAAAGAAAAAAATAAATACAGGATGGTTGCTCTCATATGTGGAGTATCATAATGAAATGAAACAAATGCACATACAAATTCCAACAAAAATAGCAGGACTCAGGACTGGTTATGGTGTGGGGAGAGAGGGGAAAAGATGACAGGAAGGGACACTGGTATGCTGCGGTGTGAAATATAGAATGAAGTGCAATTTCAATATCTTAAACAGAATTTAGCATTGTGAACTAAAGAAATAATAATATGACTATATCAAAAAAAGGTAAAGTAAGTAATCAAAAATCATTCACAAATACACTTACTTCCAGCCTTGTGGATAGAAAACAAAGATATTATTCATCACAAATGAATCAGAAAATTAGAATGTGTCATGCATTGATGACAGAGCTGAGGAATTCATGTGAACTTCAGGGCATCACTCATCCTTCTAGCTGAAGAGGATAAATGTGAGACAACAGGACAGGATGATCTCTTAAACATGCCTTTAATCCTTCCAGTGGTTTTTTTCCAAGGCTGTCCCTAGAATTTAGGTGTGTTTATATCTTTGTTTTCTATGGGCAGAGATAACATTTAAACATCCCTCCAAAGTTCCTGAAGTATTATGCTAATTAATTCCTATGTGGGAGTCATTCCAAATAGTAGGATGAAGATTTTTACCTTATTGATTTCCCTAATACTTTTCTGGCTTCCAGTGTTTTCAAAGGATGAAGCACTATTGGATTTTTAGATTCATGTGTCTCTCAGAGTAAGTGCCAGCTTCATAGGTTCCTGTCAATTGATATTCCATCTTCACCCTGGATACATGATTTCCTTTATCTGACAGATTCAAGAAATTTTATGCTAGATTTAATGACATTTCATGCACTTGAATTTGGAGGTTTTTAATTCTCTATTTTCTGTCTGGTAAAAGGTTCACAAGTTAAAGTCAGGTGGAAGAGTTATTCAGCTGTGCATACGGAACATGTACGATCTCCCTCTAGGTTCTTTGGAGTCCTGTTACAGACAAGTTTCTTGAAGTATTTACACACCTTGTGGTCTAGTCTTGGGAAGACTACAAACGCCACCAATGGACATTTGACCCCAGGGGTCTGCTTTTCAAGATCATCCATTTTTTAGGATCCATCTTGAGCATGATAAGGAAATCACAGTGATGCCTTACCTTTCCTTAAGATGCTCTGATCACCTCTCTGAAGGACTTCTACCTTCACAGAGTTAGATGATGAAGCAATGATAAATACAAACAGAATTCAAAAATAAAGTCTAGTCATTAATCTGGGCTATTTCTGAGCCTGAGATATTGCTGAGGTACAACTTGGAAGATTTCATACTGCTCCTACAATGGCGTGGTGACAATTGGGAGCTCACTGCAATCTGATCCCAATCAAACTTTTCCTTCCATGTCTCAAATTCCTGAATGTGCACTTGTATGAATTCAAGTGAACTGGTAGACCTTGCACTATAATAAACTGCTCTCTTTTAAGGGGCACTGAAAAGGTTCGGTATTGTTATCATGTGCTCCGATCAATGGGAGGCCCTTGGTCAGAGTGCTGCTCAGCGCCCACCATGAAAGTCATTGAGTACAAAATGGTGGTGCCCATTAGAGGGCAGACTCATTCTGAGACCCCGTGGTGCACAGACACACAAAGTAACATGAACAGAGGGTTTTGGAATAAATATGGGCACAGCAGGAGAAAGAAAGATCCCAATCAGTGTGAACAGAAGGCTGTCTTTACTCAAATGGTTCCCTCAAATGTGTTTTTTTAATACAGAGAAAATCATGACACAAAATTTATACCAAAAGATACAAATTAAACAGGTACTTGTACTCAATGATCTGTTAGACACTAAACCCAGAAGACAAGGTAGGCATAGTATGTGTTTCAAAGAACTGGAAAGAACTTTCTATAATATAGACTGGAAAACGTTACTTTTGTCCTTGTCACCACTCACTATTTGCTTAAGAGCATCCAAGACCTTCCACAATCTCGACTCAATCCACTCCTCCTCCGTTAGTCACCCCCCCCGCCCCCAGCAATGCTTCCTTATAGACGGGGACAGGCTACGGCTTCTCCCTAAACATGCCTAGGACATCGCTGTCCCTGAGCCTTTGCTAACAGTTCACACTCAACTCTCCCAAGACCAGCATCGTGTCCTAAACACAGCATGACTCTCCAACATTTGTTGAATAAATGCTGTCTGTCTATTTTGGGAGACAAAGATGATAGAAAAAACTTGTTAAATCAGTAAATAAATAGCACCAGAGAGAGGTCAAGGAAAAGATAATTTTAGTGCGTTTTAAGAGTGGGGGCAAGATGAGCTTTAAGATTAAGAAAACTGATGCTCTTTATTCTTGGGTCTAGCCAATGCTATGAGTCAGTTACTTTTTTGGGAACAAGTTTCAACCTCAAGGTTAAATGAACACAAATGCTCTGTCCATCAGCATATAATGAAAACGCTGTGGCTATTTCCACATCAGCACAGTGAAGCTAAAATATGCAGAGCCTTCCTCAGAGTTGTCATATATGAGGGAACATTTTAAAATAACCCCCCTTTGCCACTCTTAGACAAAAAGAGCTTTAAAGACAAAAGTGAGTGTTTTTAAAAATTGGGATAATATTGTGTGGCAAAGAGAGAGCTGGGGTATCTCTTCATAGCTTTCTGATGATAAGAAGAGTTGTAAAGAGGATAAGGATCAGCATTTTTGTCCTAGGGCAAAATGATATTAAACTGCCCAGTGAAGAATTTAAGTTAAAACTTAAAGATGAACATCATAAATGTGCAAGTGGCAAATAATCAAATAGATTGCTAAGAGCAGTTCTGAAATTTCTATCTTCATGTCTATTTAAAAATAGCAAATATCCACATCTATTTTGGATGGAGTGAATGTAGCTCTGCCTCCAGTCCGGAGAATAAATTCAATGACTTTTTTCTCATCTTGTTTAGTTCTATATGACTATAGAATTCTCCATCACGCCGACCCTAAATATTGTACAGAATCACAATACGACCGTGTAATATACATTACAAGGTTTGAAGAGGGTTAGGCAAGACAGAAAATCTCCAAGTTACTAAACTCAAAATAGTATATATAACACATACTTATTGATTCAATTTGCCAAGTGCATATGACACAAATAGAATTGAGAAAAAAATGTACTCGAACCTACTATAGTTTTAACATCATGTTTAGCTAGAGTAAAACATCCTAACAATTAATTCTTTCATGTTGAAGAAATTTAGCTGAATATTTCATAAACCTGGTATGAATATGCATATAAACTCAATCTCCGGTATTAAAAAAAAAAAAAAAAGTTTAAGAAAAAACCAGAAAATAATACAAGAACTCTCACTACTATTAGTCCCAGGAATATCTTCAAAGACATCAGGAGAACCAGTGAATGATTCCTTTTAAATGACACAAATCAGTCCCATATGATTAAAAATGTAAGTCTAATAACACGCCAGAGAGAGGCTCTAACGGTCACTATTTACCTTGTAGTTTTGGAGCTCAGCAGTGTCCATTGCATACAGCACACAGAGTTAGACGAACAGTTCCAATGACCTTGTCTGAACCAAATTCATTTAAAGCAGTTTGCCACATTTCTTAAATAGAAGATGAGCCCATTCTATCTATGGCCCAGATTTGGACTGGATCGCTGAACTATTGCCCAACTCTTATAAGCAAAGCACTAACATGTACCAATCAACAGCAGCCCATAGTGGAGGCCTCAGGAAGGTCAAAATACACACACATAAGAAATTGGCAGTACATTATAGAAGAAAGCTATTTCTAAAGATGGACTTCGGCTACTAAAGCCTTTCAGTGTTATTCAACCTTTGTTAGGGAAAAAAAAAAATCAGTCCCAATGCTACTTGTAAAGATATGGTTAAAAAAAAGAGGTAGGGAGAAATATAATTCTATTTCGCAACCTATTATTTTCATAAGAAAATGCATCAAACAGATATATTATGCCAGTTTCTTCATAGCTGAACCTGTTAGAGGACATCGCTCTAGTCTTCACTAATGACTCTGGAGGCTGGTTATTATCGTGATCAGAAGTGGGGAAGGGAAGGTCTAAGACCTTTCAAAAGAAACATCGTGTTTGGGATCACTCAAGAGAAGAAAGTCAGTATTAAGCTAATTCCGACAACCTAACTAGGATAATGGTCAGTACAGGCAGCCATGCTTGTGCTGTTTCAAATGTCAGTACTGAACTGAGCAGCAAAGGTGTCAGGGCAGCCAGCACCTGGGATTTTGAAAAGCTGGGGCAGAGCAGGCTGTTATGTTAGAATTTCTAAAACCTACTCCTTGCTTCCTTTCCTTCCTCTCTTCTTATTTTCTATCACCAGCAAGTGGAAGAAAAAGAAACAAATGTGACTGAGACTGCCTCTTTGGGGAAAATATCAGTCAGTGCTTCATCCTCCCTATCACCAACTTAGTCTCAGTTATGTGAAAACGTGTTCACTCAACTGCTGTGAGTCTTCCTGAGGGGAATCTGCACTATCTCTACATGATCCAAATTCAGGTTTTGTCCACAGGAAACGGCGACTGTGTGTTTTGGGCAGTGGTGGCTTCTGTTCTGGACTCTCCAAATTTTCTAGTACAACTTCTCTACCTCAAGAAGCCTACTTGGTTTATAGTTTAATTGCAAATAAATATGTATGTTCATCCATCCCATCTACCCAGCCACCCATCCATCCATCCATCCATCCATCCACATTTGGGGACTTTCGGTCCACATAGTCTAAGAAATGTTGTTCTTATTGATGTCAGAGTAATTTAAGCAGAAACTTAAGAAAACATACATGGTTTGCACTGAAACGTCACTAACTTTCATTGTAAGTAGTTTCCTGGTTAATCTCCATTGGTTCCTGGCTCTTTGTCTGCCCTGGAAGACCCTGCCTGAGAAATTTCCTTATAAATACCTGTGTTCTTGTATTCACCTATTAACGATTTCAGAATTGAGGATGCTTTCTGTCTGTGTTTTAACCTCCACTTCAAGAAAGGATTAGACTGTAAACAACCTAGTGGGAATCCTTGAGGCCAAACCATGGCTGAGCTGATCTCAGCGGGCAGGATAGTGTGGCAGTCTGTGAAACACAATTATGAAAATAGAAAGGATTCACCCACACTTTCAGGAAGAAATTATGTTGTTTTAAAGAGGAGATGCAGAAAATAAGGCACATTAAAAGAAACTGAGCAACACAGGATTTTAGAGTCAACACAGGTTATTAATGATGATGATGATGATGATGATGATGATGATGATGATGATGATGACACAAAACACATCATGTTTGCCAGGGCTTTTGTAGACCATGGACTCATTTTTCATTGTCTGACAGCAGCCTGTACCAGACACTTGAAGGGGAGTTCATTCAACCCTGACCAATAAAACCCAAAGTACTCACTGCACCACAAAGTTCTTTTTCTTGTCTTAAGAGGTGATCAATGTGTGCCCCAGAATCAAGAATTCATTGCTCTCCTTTAATTTTGTAGGTCTACACACACATAGCACCTCCTGTATGATCTGGTCCTGACCCACCCACAACTCCAGAGAGCTAATTAGTCCCCTACTGTGCTATTTTTTTTCTCATTTCACACATCCACTCAATGCTTTAGATGCCCCCAAAGCAGCATGATCAGCTGACTGTTTATCTTTTCAGGGAGGAGACTATGGTCGTGGGAGAGCTGGGGCAGATCTGCTCTCATCCCAAATCACAGCATGACCCTAAAACATCACCAGGTGACACTGGATTAGAGGGTGCAGAAATTCCCCGAAGTGTGCAGGTGGAGACCTTTCAAGTCATTCATCCAACTTATTCTAGTTCCCCTTTTACATAACAAATGATATTGAATCAACACTAAGCCAAAGAAGTTAGATCTATATCCAGACATTTACTTTTTCAAAATCTCATTTCAGTGGAAAAATGAAAAAAGACCCCGGACCCCTTCCCTAACATGAATAGTTTTAAGAGAAGAGCCAATGAGTAGAATGCCAGACCTCTTTCTCTTTCCATTTCAAGGGTAGGCTTGTTAGGTTTTTCTAGACTTATTTCTGCCAGAATGAAAGACTCGAAGACTTTGAGATGATAGCTATTTTCCTGCTTTTCAAGAAAAAAATGGGGAAATGATGATAGTGGGTGATTTAATACAGTTGCTTGCCACCATGATGAAACTGGAAAAGCTCTTTACAGAATATATCCACGTGTTAAAATAAAAAAAAATTAACGTAATGTATGTGGTGTAGAATGGTTTTGTCATGGCAAAAGAAAGAAATAACATGGATTTAGACAGTGAGCATAAGGTTCTGCTAAAAACCTCCACGGGTAAATCAGACAAATACATATTGGTCAGACAAATGGAGCCAGACAAGTAATAGTATTTTTCAAAGCTATCAAAAGAACCATCGAATTTTAAGTCTGTCATCTTTGATACATGAGAAAAAAAATTCTGGGCTATTTTCCTCAGTCATACTTGTATGTGGCTTCAAAGTTTTAAAGATGTATTCATAAATGGGCAAGAAAATGACCTCATTGGAATGTCCCACCTTAGGCAAAGTATCAGACCTCATGCTGAAAAGTATCTTTAGCTCATTTTGATAGAACTTGGTTATACAGCATGGACATCTTGTGTGAACCTTCTCCTGCAATGACACACATACTTAGTAATGTACATGCTGCTAAATGCCGAAGAATTCTCAAATTCTTAGCACAGTGGACAGTTTCAAGAGGAAACCTATCTAATATTTAAAATTCTTGTTTGAAGTATCTTAATCCTATGCATTGGAACCAAAGACCTTAGGAAAGTTAAAAACACATTCATCATTGCTCCCTAAGCTTCCTGCAGGTATGAATGGGGAAAACTGGTCCAACAGGGAGAAGATGGTCCAGTGAAGCAGTTTGATTTTCTTTACACTGGTTAGAAATTTTACATTTGACAAGCAGCCTATATCAAGCTCTTACTTCTGTTCCTCTAGCCCTTGGGTGGAACAGTCTTGACTGTTAATCCTGTAATAAGACAGTTGCTGTGATATTTGACTCCATCCTTCATACATTTTTTGGCTCTTCGTTGCTTGGGATTTCAAAACATTCACCAAGATAGGTAGAGCCAATCCCTCACTATCTCTTTGAGCTGATTCCTTCACTTCTGTGCAAAATTAGTTCAACTGACCACAGAAAATGGGTACTTCGGGGTGGGGGGTGGGTGGGAAGAAATGTGAATGGGGATGAAAGGGAAAAAAATCAACAAAAATCAGTGATGCCCTTGGTTAAAATTGAACTATATTATCAGAGAGGTGCCTATACATCTAACAGAGACTAAAATGTTTCTGAACTTTCCTTCAGAATTCGTTACAGAAAGGATAACATGCAATACAAGCATTGTGCAGATGGAGACATCTACTTGTCCATTCTTTTAACAAATGTTTTTTTCTGAGTCTCATTAATTACCCAGTTGATGGAATTCCATTGCTGCTCTCAAGGATCTTCAATTCTAATGGAGATTTCAGATTAAAAAAATAAATTTCTCTAGTATCACGGACAGGGTACTAGTTGACTTAGGTAAGCTCTCCTAAACAGAATAAGCTGTTCATAAAAAACCCTCTTCTTGTTACTTCTCTGCCATTTTCAATTGTCCTGTGACCTCCATTAAGCCTTCAGGATAGAGGTACCCTTCCTGGCTTACCTTATCATCTCATCTAATTTCTGTTTAGGTTAAATAAACCCCACCCAACTACCCTTTCTTTCTCCAACAGACAAAATATGATCAAAGTCTGCTGAGAACTGTTTAAGTATTTGAAGCTGTCCCAATGCTCTTATTTAAAACACTATTTTGGGGAAACAACTAATGAGGCTCACTGCCTAGGTGGCATCTAGATAAAATCTCCTATCCCCAAAGGTTAACAAACTCCAGCTTGCAAAACCCCTTCTCCTCCCACTCAGGGACTTGGGGCCTGGGCCATCAGCTCCGCCCACCCCTCTCCAGGCTGGCCTGGAGACCATTAAGGGCTGATGCCAGGTTGAAAAGAACCTGAGTAATAACATGGTTTTACTTTATTAACATTCAAGATATAAACAGGTAAACTATATGTTACAGGTAAATTACTAGTCAGTGGTCTCCCACTGACACTCATTACTCTCTGGGATAGAATGTTTCAGTGCTCAACCGAGGACCATAATCTTTCTCAAGTAATTTCAGTCACTGAGAGGATGTAATGGGGCACAAGTCCCTGTTCCCTGTGCTTCTTAAGGAGGTGGCCTTTCATTAGATTTCATTCTTTTTTGAACTCCGATATCTTAGGTTAATGTCAGCCAACATGGTCTAAAGAACACTAAGTCTTTCTCAGCTTGTCAAACTTGTTTCTTCTTCATATGCTCTGTATGTGAAAATGAAAGAACTTAATGTATGCACAGAGCAGCGAATGTTCTCTCCTGATACGTTTTTTAGATATTTCCTTCTCATATAAACAGTGGAGATGGAATTATAAATACCATTGTTCCACCTCTACGGCCGCACTCTTATTGTCTTACACAAGCGGAAGTGACGCACGTGCATGACACCAATTGATTCCTTTTCTAAAAAACATGTGCACTAAGTTAGAGGAATCTCAAAACCAAACATAACAGCTATTTCTGAGGAGACGGGAGTAAAGGAAACGCAGTACTTTGTCCATGTCCTCATTGTTTTCCCCCCATTTTCTCTTGTGTGCTTTCTGTCCACCACATTTTTCCCTTCACCAACTCCAGGTCTTTTCTTTCCTCTGCCTCTTTATAACAAAGAAGCATTCTGAAACACTTTTAGGAGACAGTGAGCCTCCCCCCACCCAAAAAAAGGGTGGACTAATGACAACACACTGTGCCTTTATATATACAAGAAAATACAACTTATATTTTATTGACCAAGAACTAGAAACTGGTACTTTTGAGAGTTTAAAAAATTCATGGTCTGTCTGGTCCTATTAATCTCTGCGATGGCTGCTGGGAAGAGCTATAGGGCATCACGGATAGGAGAAAAAAAAAGGAGGGGGGTGGAATTTTATAAAGATTTAGACTGTCAAGGAAAAAGGGGCCTTCTTTAAAGTAGTCCATTAAAATCCTCCCCTACCCTATTACTTTTTAAATTCTATATGCACAATCAAGAGAAGAAGTTTACATCTTCTCAGTGGGTTTAGGAAACTACTGAACCCCGTGTCTCATGTTCATCATCGCTCGGGCAAGGAAAACACAGCCAGGCAGCAGGAGCAGTGAGGACGCGGTCAGTCCCCCTGCTGGTCTGACATGGGGTGGGGCCCTCAGGGGCAGGACGCTCCTGAAGCCACAGTGAACACCTGCTCCATCTGCCTAAGAAGGGCACAGGGGATTCACCGCATGGTGGCATCCTCAAGATATCTAAAATTATTCTCTCAATCAGCACTAAATGTTTAACTGACATGCCATCCTGAGAGAAAGCTCCAAAAGAGAACTTCTGGAAATACTTCACTTGGTCAGTGGATGGGAAAAGGCTGCCGAGACATATAACAACACTGCCTACGGACAAGAGGAAGCAGTGGGGAGAGTGACCGCCCCAAGAAGGTGTCAACGCTGCAGATGTGCACAGAATAAAGAGAGAATCTTAAAATGAGAGAAATGCAAGCACATGCTTTGAGAGACATATCAGCATCCTTTTGGAATTTGAAGCAAAAGGAAAAACACTGGTCTCTTGATAACCAGCCCCATGGTCTCACAGGTCACACAGGAGGCCCCATTTCTGCTCCTTTGACGTGCAGGATCAGCATGAGGTGATCACGGCGACACTGAGGCCCACCTCAGTTACTGACAAAGCTGGAAATCCAACCCTGCCCCTGAGGCCGTGTTCTTGAGGCCTCTCTACGCCTTCCCAAGTGCTTGGTCTACTGTGTGGTCGGAGCCCGCAGCACAGCTAGGCATGGAAAGGGCAGGCTTCCTTAGTGCACACAGGGCTATGGAAAACAACTCTACCATCTTAACATGACTTGCCGTTATTCATTTATCCTCCCAGACCGTTAACCTCCACTTCCTTCTCCACCAGCCTGGACCCTCGTGGCTGTCCACTTCAAAGACATCTGCCAGCTCCACCAGCTCGCCTATCCATGGCTCCACTGTACCTGACCACCGAAGATGAGCCCCTTCCATGTGCCCTCCTCCACTCCTGGGATGCAGAGAGGTGCTGGAGAAAACCACAGACCGACGGACTCTCCTGAGTCACAGGTCCACCTTGAGTTGAGGTTTCCAAGTACTCTGCAAATATTTTATTTGCTTCTAGTCGCTTTTCTTTTGCATCCCCAGTTTCCACTTACCATTCTGATCCCTTAGGACTTACCCCCGCCCATCTATCTATCTTTCTCTCTTTCTCTCTCTCTCCCTCCCTCTTTCAGTCTGTCTCTTTCTTGCTCTCTAAGAGAGGGAGGAAGAAGAAAGGAAGGAGAGGAGGGAGAGTATTTAAGGAAGGATGAGGAGGAAGAAACAGCTTTATTTAGTTAGCTAGTTTTTGGTTTTCACCCCAGTCCCAGGTCTTGAGTTCTGGCCCTTGGGCTGTATGTGGTTTGCACACCAGTGTCTCAGCTGCCTGAGTCACTAGGGAGCACTGGCCTGTTTTATTCACAGAGAAAATGGCATCAGATGCCATTCCTATCATTCTACCTCTGTCAGAATCCTCCCCTAATGCCTCAGAGACACTCCTCTCTGGCTCGGATGCCCTCCTCCATCCCCTATCGTTATTCCTTATTCTGTTCTTCTGTATTCTCCATTTGCCTACTGCTTGCTAGTGTGTTGCAACAGTACTCATCTAGAATAAAAACCAGTAACAATTACAATGAACTAACAACAAACTATCTGATGTTGAACTCAACTTTCCCTCCTTTGTATCACCTCCAAGCCTCTTCTGAAATCCTGATTTGGTTCTCAAGACATTAAAACCTGCCTTCTCTATTTAAATTACCAAGATCACCAAAAACCTCTGACTTGCTAGTTCTCAAGGTCCACTTTTCAACCTCATCATATTAGGGAAAGCAGTATGGAGAGTCCTCAAAAAATTAGGAAAGGAAATCTCATATGATCCAGCTATTCCTCTACTAGCCATTTATGTTTAAAACACAAAAATACACATTTTCAGAGATAGCTACATCCCCAAGTTCATTGCAGCATTATTTACAATAGTTAAGAGTGGGAAACAACCTAAGTGCCCATTGAAGATGAGTGGATAAAGATGTGGTCTATATGCTCAACGAAATACTACTCAGCTGTCAAAAAGATGAAACTTGACATCTGCAGTCATATGGATGGATGAGGATGTTATGCTTAGTGAGATAAGCTAGAAGGAGAAAAACAGATGTCATATGATGTTACTCATATGGGATATACAGAGAAACCAAGCAAACAATACACTAAATGAAATAAAAATAGACTTTTAGTTAATAAAAGACAATTAGTGGTTGCAGGAAGAGAAGGGGGGTGGGTAAATGGGATGGGGGGATGAATTGTATAGTGAAGGAAGAACTTCAAAGGTGGTGAACTCAGCACAGATATGGATTTACTATGTATAGACCCTTTACCTGTATAATGTTATAGTGCAATGTTCTTCAATAAAATTATTTTTTTTCTTTTTAAAGTCAGTTTGATTGATGTATATAGTCCATAGAAAAAAATGATCCCTTCTTTTACAATTTGGTAAGTTTTGACTTCTCTGTTGGTTCTTTGATGTGGATAAAATGAAATCCAAACACCATTTCTTCATGTCCACATCCCTTCAGTCCCTAGTCACTTTTGCCACATAACCCACTGCCTGGTCACACCAGGCCTCTCAGCATTGAATAGTGTCTTTGGAATGACTTCATGTTACTTCTCCATAAACATGAAAGTTTTTGTGTAACACAGAAAATGCTGTTAATATCATATCAATTTCCATATAGAATAGGATAAAACTAGTTTCTTATTCTGTAAAGAGGAAGGCAGGCAGGCAGGTATGAAGGCAGGTAGGCAGGACAAAAGAGGGAGGAGGAAGAGGAGTTTTTATTTATGTATTTGTTCTCCATGACTCTAGGTTGTGAACCCAGATCCTAGGGCATCACATGGTCTATTCCTCAGCTGCCAGCTTCATGCCTAAGGCACCAGGACACATGACATCATTTTGAAAAGTGAGGTTTTCCAAATATAAGTTAACCATCATATTATTACTACATAAAGATCTCCATTATGTAAGTGTTATGGGTTGAAGTGTGTCCTCCTAAAATTCATCTGTTAAAATTCTAGACTGTAGTACTACAGAACGTGACTGCATCTGGGGAGGGGGTCATTGCAGATGTGATTAATAAAGTTGAGTTTATATTAGAAAATAATGGCCCCTTCACCTCATATGTCTTTTTAAAATGGGAAATGTGGACATGACATGCACCCAGGAAGAAAGTCATGTGAAGATGATGGCATAGTATTGCTCCTACAAGTCACAGAACAACAGAGATGGTCAGCAGACCATCAGGGGTTGGGACTGGAGCATGGACTCTTCCAGAGCCTGCAGAAGGAGCCAGTGAGGCTGATCTTTGATCTTGGGTGTGCAGCTCTAGAAAGGTGAGTCAATAGATTGGTTTAAGCCACCTACTTTGTTATGGGAGCCCTAGTGAACTACCACACTGAGTAAAGAAACCGTCTTTGAGTATGTTGGAATACTAATTAGCTCAACAATTCATCGAATAATTATTCAGTATCTGCTATGTGCTAGACACTGCTCTAGGATGCTAGGATTCATGGTCCTTAGGACAAAACATCAAAATATATTTATCAAATGAATGACTAAGAACACCAATATACTGCACTTTTGGTGCACTAATAAACAATCTATCAATCACCATAGGATTGATTGAGTGCTTTTCTTTTATTTATCCAACAAACATATTGAATCTTTACTAAGTGTCAAATACTGTTTCAGGCACAGAGGATAAAACTAATGAGAGGATAAGCGCTCCACCTTCATGCAGCTTGAATTCTAGTGAGGGAAACAGACACTGAATAAGAAAACAAATAGATTCTGTAATTCCACTGTGTGCCCCACAGTGGCAATCATAAGCACGTATTCTCCAAATCCTTTGACCCTTAAACAATGCTCAGGGTATTAGTAACACATAAAAATATCGCTAACACCATGCCGTGATACGTCCCTGGCATTCCTGCAATCTCTCTGTATGCTTGAACTATCCCCAAGGTGAATGAACTTATTAAACTGTTGTCTAGACTTGCTGATGCACCCACGATTTTAGGGGTTTGCACGCTACTTCAGCAGTCTACAAAGTAATCAACGTAGTGATGTTTGAGAGTGTGGATGGGACAATCCACAGGTAAAAAGTGCTCAGGTGGGACACCGCTAGAGCTGGCTTTCTGATCAGTCAGCACCTATCTCTGAAGCGCCTACTATGAGCTCTGTGTTTGACACAGCAGAACTTGGGCAGAGCATGTGAGGTGCTGTTTGCCACTAGGTTTACATTCTAAAGGAAAATAACAACACGTTTCCCAGTCCCTTCCTCAAGTGCGACTGAATGGGGGCAGGTGTGGGGGGGAGTAGGGGAGCAGTGGGGTCCTGGACTGGTCCAGGAGCGGTGCATGAGAAGCTTCCTTGGGAAATGATGCCTGCACCCTGTTGGGGCATTTGGTTCTGAGAGTCTTCTGTTTCCTCCTCCTCATCTCCTTTCACCCACATACACAGGTTTAGAACACTTAAAAGCATTCTTCGAAAATACTAGGAACACAGAAACTAAACACCAGGGGAGGACTTTCTAGAAGAAAGAGGTCAAAAATAGAAGTGGGGGGCACCTCCTAATCTCACCATTTGTTTTGAAAACACCCCAAATGATTAAAACATATTATTAATGAAACCATATGATCTAATCACTTGCCAAGTTTCATTTTTCACTCAAAGCTATTTTTGAGGTTCATGAACTGAGAAAAGGGGTCTTCAGGCATGAACTCATGCTTCTCCTTCCTTGGTCCGAGCACCGGCTGCCAGGCTGTGTGGCCCACTCAGGAGCGTCAGCTCCGTGAGGTCAGGACTTGGTTTGCAGTGTCCCTGAGACGCAAATGAGTTCCTGGAAGATGAGGGACTCTAATGAACCTGCTGGACGACCAAGTAAGTACACGGGGCCTTTGAAGGCATTCTTCAACAGTCTTTTCTTCCCCAAGCGACATCTTGCTTTAGGTCAATGGTTCTTACCTGGCGCACTTTGGGGGCTGACCAGAGAACACTTGGCAGGGTCTTAGAGACACCTGGAGCTGTCACGACTGGAGAAGTGGCTACTGGCATCTAGTGGGCAGAGGCCAGGGACGCTGTTAAACGTTTAGCATACGGAGGGCAGCCCTGCCAACAGAGATTTATTTGGCCAAAAGCAGCAACAGGGCACAATCGTCAAACCCTGCTTTCGGCCCTTTGCTTCTACTGGGTGGGCCTGGGAGCCCGATCCTCCTTTTTGGGAGGAACTGCAGCCTGGGAGAAGCACTGTGAGACTCTTCCCTTCTCTCATTCTCTTCGTGGCCCAGCAGAGCTGCCCCTGATCTAAAGCATGCTCATAAACAGCCATGTGTGTCCTTTGCCCGCACTGGGTCAATACGTAGTTGCTGGGGAAACCACCTGAAAAAGTCTCCAGTGCCGGTGAATAATTTTCACAGCAAATTGAATATTTTTATGAGCTTACCTAAGAATATGCCCAAATTAGTAAAATTAGCTTGTTTAGAGACTAGTCATGTATCTATAAATACAAAGGAACCTCCTACCCTAATTCAATCATTTCAACCATGTCTGGTTCAGGATATGTACACGAGTCTAGCTTTATTCATGAAAAATAACATCAACTTCAAGTATTCTACCACAATCCAAAAATGTGCTTACAGAGATAGACTTGGTTTTATAGTATTTCCTTGGCTTCATTCCTTGACCTGCATATTGAAATAGAAGTATCTGATCATGGTTTTGATGGACAGATGGAATAAGGGAGGGAGGAAGGTGGGAAGGGAAGGAGGGAGTGATGAAGGGAGGGAAAGAAGGAAATGAGAGAGGAAGGGAGTGACAGAGGCAAGAAGGGAAGAAAGGAGGAAGGGAGAAAGAAAGGGAGGAAGGGAAGGAGAGAGGGAAGGAAGGGAGGAAGGGAAGGAAGGAAGAGGAGAAGGCAGCATCTCCACTGAATCAGTTGTTTATTTTGGGCTTTCATCCCAGACCAAGGTCATGAAACTGGGCCTTTGGACTTTACATGGCCTGCTCCCCAGCATCTAAGCCACAATGGCTCGCCTCTCGATTAGGAAACTTTGATGGAACCAGAGGAAAATCTGTGCCGATTCCCCACTAGACCAGTCATCCTGGTCCTGTGGTAGCGGCCCGGTTACTATGGAGACCGCACACCCTAACGGTGTTGCACTGTGATTGGTGCAAAGACACATCTTGCAGAAACTTTTTTTGGAGCGAGAAAGACAGGAGTAAAGAAAGTGAGACTGTCCATAAAACGGCACAAGGAAGAGAAGCCCGGATGATCACAGATTCTAGAAATTCAGGATAACGATGATGACGACTACTATACAAAATCAACATAAACTTTCCACTCAAAGGCTGCCTCTGTCAGGAAAACAGCAAGTATGAAGAGAGAGAATAGCACAAGGTATTGCAAAAGGACAAAGGAAATAAAGGAACTTACCGAGGTTTGGAGGTAAAAAAAGTGGCAGGTCAAGAAAACATTTCAAACACGATTCAGGGCAAGGAAAAGGGAAACTAAGAGGATCATAAAACTGAAAGTCACACATTTGCAGGGGTGCTGGCTGACTGGGAGGCTGGTCACAGGGAGTAATGAGAGTCTGGACTGCTCTTCCTTCACTGCTGAGGGACAGGTGACTTCCCTCGCATGTTCTTACCAGGGTACTTCCTAAACATCCTAACGGTTTGACATTACGACAGGTGAATGTGATGCATGCTAGTCAAAGAAAATCTGACAATATTTAGAGAATACATAGTTGAGGGGACAACATTCACAAAGCAAACAGACTCCTTTGATAGCTTCTTAAAACAGGGAGAGCTCATAGTTCCCTGATGTGTGATCTCATGTATATACATCTCTGCACACAATTTTGAGGAATATAGTTTTAGAGATCAATGCATGTCTTTGATGTAATGGGTCCCTATACTGAATCACAGATGTTTTAAAATAGAATGGAAGGCTGGGGACAAGGTGTGGGGTTGGTACAGGAGATGAATGAATTTGAGTGAGTCAATCTAAGAAAATGTCAGATAAATGATTCTAAGTGCCTCGAAGTCCAGGTCTAACTCTGGTCGTATTTTATGATACTCACTTCAGTCTAATGTGTCCGCTGTTCACTGGATGCCCATGGTTCTAAGCTTTAATTGTCATCAATATGTTGATATGTCTTAAATCTGTATCTTGAGTCATCAGTTCTCTCCTGATCATCTAAACTCTATCAAACAACCTACCAGACAATTCCAACTGGAGGTCTCCACATGTCCAAAGCCAAATCGCTTCCTTCAAAGTTTCTCTTTCTCCTGTGTTCCTTACATGTGAGCAGATAGCATCACTGTTTGCCCATCAGCCCAAGCCCCATACCTGGAAATCATTTGTTGCTTTTTCATCATTCCTGAAATAATCACCGGATTTGTAATTCTAATGTAATTTCTTTTAATAACCAAAGGAAGTTTTTGTGCACAGAAAGCAATATTTACAGTTAATTGAGTGTTAAGCTAGTATGTGTGTGTTTATCTATACACACATATATTATTCTATTTATTAATCCAATAATTTCTATATAAAATAAGAAAAAAAAAACACTTTCAGGAAGGGCGAGATTATTTGGGAATGCAAACTATTTCAACAGGCAGGGGGGTGGAAATATGAGAGTTAGGGTCACTTTTCAGAATGTTCTATCAGAGTCACCACAGAATACACTGAATGTTTTCATAGTCATTATGACAATGAGGGATTCTGAATCTGGATCCTGCAATGGAAATTTTACAACTCATGTCCTTTATGCTCAAGTTCCACTCTTACCTAATTCTTTCATAGCCACTTTCTACTCTCTATAGCCTGACAAAGGTGGACAGTGTTTTGTTTTCCCCGTCAACCTGGTTTCTTGATTCTAGTGACCTTTTACTTACTGACATTTCTCATATTTCTAGGTCTCTCCTCCCCACCACATCACATTAGCCCTGCTCACTATTATCTGTCGCTTGTGAAACTACAGTGGTCCACTGTCCTGTGCTGTCTTATGTTTCTGAGCCTTTGCACATATCACTACCCATATTCCCCGATAAACATTTACCAAATGAGAAAAAAAAATAAGTGCTTTAGCTGTTGCTGCTTTGGGTACTGAACAGAAATAGTGGCCTAATAATCTGGATAAACTTACATAAAGTGCTTGTACTTTCAGAATTAATTTTGAGGAATCTGAAAATTTGGCCATAGAGAATCATGGGGCTCATACCACAATATTAAGTTTTATTTTCAGTAAAAACACCTGAAAACTCAGTAAAGGAAGCATTCATTCTTTCTTCAATGTATCCATGTACCCTTATTGAAGATCAAACCCTGTTCTAGACAGCACGGTCTTCTCAGAGTACAAAACAGGGAAAAGAAAAAAAAAGCCAAGATAAAGCCTTGCAATTGTGGGGCTAGTTTCCATGGCAAGGGAAATAAATTTGTAAATAAAACACGTATCTAAAGGAATAAGCTCTGTGAAGAGAAATTAAGAACAGGGGGAGGGTATAATCTGAAATATGTTGGTCATAAAAGGTTTTACTCTCAAGTGAAAATTGAGTACAGAGCTGAAGATGGTAAAGTAACAAGCCGCCTATGGGGGAAGCATTGAAGGCAGTGAGAAAAGCATGTGCAAAGGCCCTGAGGTGCTATTTTGCATGGGTGGCGAGGAAAGCTTTAGTGGAGTTAGTGAGGAGTCAAGTGCTAAATGAAGACAGAACAGTAACAGGGGAACCTGACAGTGCAGGGCTTTTGGACTACTGTAAAGGCTTTGACTTCTCCTTTGAGTGAAATGGGGGACCATTAGAGAGCTCTAAACAGAAAAGTGACATGGTCTGACTTAAATCGCATTGCATACATTACCACAATCACTCTGGTTACCCTTTTGGGAACAGACTGTAAGTGACAAGTCCAGAAAGAGAGAAGGTAATTAGGATACTGTTGCAATAAGTTTGGGCAAGAGATGGTAGTAGTCAGAGAAGTAATGACGGTGAGGATGAATAGTGGTGACATTCGGGATGTATTCTGAAGATGGAGCCGCAGAATTTGAGGGTAGGTTGGATTTATGACAGAAAGGGCAGGCTAGAAAAGAAATACATTTCTGGCTAAGATGAAAATGCTATTTACTGAGGTTGAGAAGACTGCATATTTTCCTGGGTAAAATAAAGAATTACGCTTGAGGATGTTAAGTGTGTGATGCTCATTTGACTCAGTGGAGATGATGAGTAGGGGGTTAAATATGTGAGCCTAGAATTTAGAGTAACGGTCTGGACTACAGAAGAAAGTTTGAACATAAGCTAGGATGTGAATATTAAGGGAGTAAATGGCAATAACAAAGGAGGGGAGGTTCAAGGATTGAGCCCTAGGACCCTCTAGCATTTACATGTTGAGGAAATGAAAATATATCAGCAAAGGAGGCTGAGAAGGAATGGCCTGTTAGGTGCGAGAAAACAAGGAAAGTGTGATAGACTGAAAGCCAGCCGAAGAAAGTGTTTCTCTGGAGAAAGAATAATGAGCCATGTAAAATGACGCTAAGAGGTCGGGAATGACAACGACAAAGACAGGATATTGGTGAGTGGATTTAGCAACATGCAAGTCAGGGGTGGTTATACTTATGAATGATTTTACTAGATGAGTAGACACAAAAGCTAGTTAGAGAAGGATCAAGAAGCTCCTTTCCCACCTGCAAGCCTGCATTTAGCTCACTGTGATTATTTGTCTTACTATCCCGATGTCACCTTTAAGACTAGAACCAAGGCCCCTGTCCACCAAGCAGAATTCTATACACACTTGCATTGCTATAACCATAACTAAACCATCATCTTTGCCATTTTTATTCTTGAATTCTCTTGGCAATTTCAGTACACTCAGAACATAGCTGCCAAGATCATCCCTTTTTTTGGTTGATTCCTAAAAAAAAATCCCTGCAATTCTTTTTCACCAAACATTATGGGATTTATTGTTCCAGGGCTCCATCCCCGGCCTCATTCTTCTCCATTTTCTCTTCCTACGTTCAGTGCCTGGTTCTCACTCCATTTATCCTTTGTCTCATTTGAGGGATCAGCTTTCACACCTTTCAATTTCTCCTGTGTACTTAGAATAGTTTCTCAAATAATATAAAACTTATAATATTTATGAATAAATGACACAACGCCAAGATATTCTGTCTCTTCTTTCAAATAACATCTGAAGATGCACCTGTACGACTGAGTTCTATATTTAAGAGATTGAATAAGTCTCATTTACCCATCTGTCTTCATTCTGTCTTACATTTTTCAGGACCTGCCTAAGAGTTGTAGTATTGTGAGGTCTTTGGGGCTGGCGATTGTCTGGCCTAGTTCACAAATTGGCCTTCGCCCTGGATACCCATTATCCTTTGACAAATAATAAATAAATAAAAATAGTCTACTGTGCAGTTTTACATTCCACTTATAAATCCCTGGGGGGAAAAAAGAAGGAAAACTAATAACTAGGGATTATAACAGAAACAGTGAAACAAAACTAACCTCTTACCAGGTTTTTGCCACTGTCACATAGCCTTCTGTAGACCTATATTCTAATAAATAATTACTTACTTAAATCATTTGTAAATTGTTCCTTTGCCAACATTCTGTATCATATCAAATGCCTATGTGGTTTTGTAGGACAGGGAAAACAATTTGAACATTACAGCTAGGTGGGGGATCGGAGTAAAAGCAGCAAAATAAGAGGTTTACTCTGCTGGGTGCACAGTTTGTAAGAATTAGTCTCACAAGTAGAACTACTTGACAGAATGCATGCTTGCCTTCCAGCTTCCCTAGACACCCCCTCCCCTTTTCCTTCGCCACTTCAGACCTTTTCTCAATAATGGAAGATGCTCTTACCTGTTTTTTTTTTTTTTTTTTTTTTTTTTAAATTCCAGGTGGGAAGTATATCATTTTGTGTGAACAATCTGTTTCTCCCGTGAATAGAACAAATGTTCTGATGGAAGCTGCTCTATGAAAACGGCAGTGTCTAATGAAGGAGGAAGGGACCACCGCCTAGTAGGTGGGGCGATTCCATGTTTATCCACAGAGCAGCCACATGGAAAACCAGTTTTCGAATGAAGGCTAACATGCTCCGATGGTCTTGTTACTGCAGTGGCCACTAGATGGCAGGTCCAAAAATCTGCTGGGAGCCTCTGAGGAGGGTAACTTGCACGGGAAGCAGAATGCTTGACACTCCGGTTCAGCACTGGTTTATCAATAAGCCTCTGCTGCCGGCCAGAACCTGGAGGGAGAACTAACCACACGGCTTCCTGGGGCTGAGTGGGAAGGAAGTCCTTTGATATCTAGGTTTGTAGAGCAGCGTTGTCACTTAGTCACACATGCAGAGCCAGCGGGACGTCTATCAACGCATTCTTAGATGTGGCTTTTATAAATGTTCAGCTGCGTTTCATTATCTAATGGCTTTTGCGGTACCTTGCCACAATCATAGGGGTACAGAAGTAGTTGTCTAATGCGCCTCCGCAGAAACGCAGACTAGGATGAGGTGTTCACAGCTGTCCTCTATACCACCTAACAACATACATTTATAGTAGGTCCTAGTAAGTATTCTATCATCCATCCATCCATCCCTCTCTCTCGCTCCCCAATTTCCTAGGCTAGAGATGGATCATACATCTATGCAAATTGTTTCAGAACAGAACATGTTTACCCATGACCTATATTTCATTAGAGAAAAGAATTAAGTATCATGATTGAAACTGATATGAATACATTAAGAACAAATTCTTTGCTGTACCCAGTGACATATTTTTCCTACTGAGATGGGAGACTTCTAGAAGTGGATCTTACGAGACTATGAAAGAAGTCATTCTTAGCCCAATTACTCTGAAGATAGAGTGCATCTTTCTCTTCATAATTTTTTTTCTTTTCTTGTGGTTACTAGATTATCCTGATACAAGTGATTTGACTATACGGACACTGAGTACTTTCATTTATCTTTTAATTAAAGAACTGACCTTCTGATTTTTAAAAGTAAAGAATCACAAGCTCGGAGACAATTTATCATTCTTACTTAAGCAACTATGTTCTAAAGTCAGATCTATTTCTGTACAAAAGCTGTGACATGCGTTTTGATATACATTTAAGCTTCCATGCCAATTAAAATGTTTTAACAATGAAAGCAACACAAACTCAATTACAGCCATATAACTCACTCATCACTCACCTTTGTTTCTGCTTTCTTTTAAAGTTTAGTTAAAAGAATAGCAGTAAACATGTTGATTCCATCTATCCTGGCTCTGTGTATTGGGACTATTTAAGGAGAGGAGGACATATACGTGAGTCTTTAGAATAAAAATAAGACTTTATATATATATGTGTGCGTGTGTGTGTGTGTGTGTGTGTGTGTGTGTGTGTGTGTATTGCTCACCACAGAAGAAACTTCACATCAGCACTGGCTGACCTCCTCTAGCTTGGCGGTAGACTTGCAAAGATAACAGGAACAATTTGTGATGAAGCCCCATGGTTGCTTCCACATTGCTGTGGAATTTATCCCCCTCCTCTCCCTTTCCAATATGTTAAAACTTGCCCCTCCTCACAGAAGGAGCACTGGAATATGTTCCAGTGTGAGGTCCAGAAGAAACCTGCCTCGCTGGCTTCCCCTTTCCCATCTAGGAAATGAAAAGGTTTAAGAAGAAAGCCTATGACTACTCTGTACTGGACATTCAGTACCAGTTCAGGAAATTACTATGCATTGCAATTTGTTTTTATACATTGCAGAGGAGAGGACAATGCTGTCGTTGTCAACGAGCTTATACTGAAAGCTGACATGTCTCTGCTGACATTGTGATGCCCGTCTTGGAGGGGACGCTGGAACCCATTCTTCCTGCAGTCCTCCCTTTCCCATTCTGCACCTCTCTTCTGAGACTCCCCCTAATCTAAGTCCTCTCCACCCACCCAAGAGCCTCCCAGAGTCTTGGGCATCATGGGCCAATCATTCAATAAACCCCTTACCTCTTGGGCACACAGCTAACCCCTGCTTCCCAGTCTTCCCTGCAGATGGCTAGAGCCTTGTGACCAAATTCTAACACACGGGGCTCCAAGCCTGGCCCCTACAAGTTCCTGGGCGACCACTGCTCTCTCTCTTCACCAGTCTTGAGACTGTGTGTTAAAGATAACAGAAACCCTGCCAACCAGGATGCCTGCTCAGTCTTTACCTGAGCAAAAGAGAAACTTCTATTATATGAAGCCACTGAGATTTGGAGGTTTGTATTAAAAAAACAAACATTACCTTAATGCAGAGCATCCTGCAAACCAGAGATTAGCTCGCCTCTAAGACAATGCATTGCTGTCCCTTTGACCATGATTTTACTTGTAATGAAGGTACTGATCGGTAAGATCTCCAAGGAAGATGCATGTGCTTTATTAATTTTCTTATCCTCCACAGAACTCTAGTTAGTTTCATAAATGCTGAATAGAACACGGCTAGTTTGGAAATTATAGAAAATGACAGAAAATGGTAAAAACAGCTTTGATTTAACATTTTCGAGCTCTTTGTCTTGTCATATTTAGGACGCGGGTATGGATGATGAGTTTTTTCCCGTGTTGAAACGCCACAGCCACATCCACAGCCTCTGAATGTGTGCTGGGGACTGCCTTCCGAAGGACCACGCTCTCCCAAGAACGTCGAAATTCAACATTTTGAAAATCAAAATAACACCAAAGTTAGGGAGGGTAAGTGAAGAGATAAGAGATGTGAGGGATTTTGAAACAATGTCCACTACAGGGAATTCCTGTCAAATGCCAACTCTAAATGATTATCTCAAAGAGCTCACAGCACTGTGGGTATTCTCTACGCAGTGTTAGTGTGGACCTCTTTTGAGCCAGATTTCGCAGACGTTTTCTGTTTTATTTTCATTTGGCTTCACCACTGCCTCTCTCTGAAACACTTAACCCTTCATTTCCTCAAAACTGGCCTGATGTTTGCACTCTCTGTCTCTGACCCTTCTCTCTTCTCCTTTTCTTTTCCTCCCCTTTCTTGTTTGCTAATGACTGGAATTTCTTGCAGTTCAGCCCTGGGTCAGTTCACAGCCTCCCCTACCATAGCCTCACAAAGAACTCCCGAACCTTTCTTCGGCCCAGAACTTTCTCTGCAACTTCACATCTATATTGTCTCTAGTTTACTTGACCTTCTAAGAGCATCTCAACATCAGACAGTCACCTTAAATACAAGCCCCAAATCAAAAACACGAGATTTGACTTTTCTTAGCAAACATCTTCCTCCACCTGGGTTCTCTCTTGGTGGAGGTCTGTCAGACAGACACATTAAACTCTCCTTATCTGTTTTCTCTAAATTAACTACTTAAATCCCAAACCCTGTAGTGCTTTTGACTGTCCTTTGGAGATTTTTAGCCTGAATTTGAGGACTAGAGACATGAAAGTGATTAAAAATAGAACTTTAACTCATTATCAGAGACATACCGCTATGAGTTTCTCCACACAAACATGAAAAAAAAAGGCAAGAAATACAGCTGACAAAGAGCGGCGTTTCATACTCTTCTATCACACCAGATCGCCCCACAGACCAGCAGAGCGCACGGACACTGTTCTGAGCATGTGCATTCTCGCATTCTGTCTGTCTCAACTGGGACTGCTTTGAAAAAAAATTCAATCATGGAAGGGAAAGATTTTTGCAGAGGTAACGGGAACTCTGTTCACTGTTGTTCCTTGTGTAACCTCTGCAAAAGAAAAGAAAATTTAAAAAATGTCCCTACATGACTCAACCTATAGACACTCTGGGTCTGTGGTTTTCATTCATTTCTGGGTAAAATGGTAAGGAGTAAGGACTCACTGTTTTTTTTTTTTTTTTCAAGCGCCATATTTTTTTCATTGACGTTCAAAGGAAATCCCCAGTCTCCCAGCACCCCCTCCTCCCACTGTTGAATCAGTTGCTTTGATTTCTTGGTACTAAAATTCATTCTCCATTGGTTTCCACAATTCTTCCACATTAGTAATAACTTCCTGTAGCAACTGTGGTCCTTCTTCTCTCCCTGGTGATATATTTATCATCTATTACATAAACCTCCTCTTCTGCTTCCTCCCTTTGCACCACCAGCTCTAACATCTTAAATTTTCATTTGACATACTGCTTACCTAAATTATTTCATGTGTGTTCCCATCCATGGAAATTCATTTTTGTGTGACATAAATCCCTACCCTATTCTATTTCACAGTAATAAAACTTTATACTGAATTGCCAAAGAGATAGGTAACCAACCACGCAGTTTAAATTAAGTGCAAGATACACAGGTCTGATATTCTGCTCTGTCTAAGATGTGCAGACAAGGTCCTGTTTGTCTCTGAGCATTCTGTCGTCTTACTCAAATTGCTAGAGTTAAATCAGTTAAAAGCAGTTGCCTCACTTTGATTCAAAAGTAATGTCCGCTATGCCAAAAAACAAAAACAAAAGGCTCAGTCATGAAATGATAGGTGTGCTAAAAAAATCTCTTATAAAGATGATTCCAGTTGGGTTTGATCTATGAAAGGCACGACTCTATAACCTGAGCACAGGCCAATAAAGGTCACACTCGTCCAGGGCTGGCTTTCTCATGGACTGTTATCACCAGAACCTCCCTTGGCTTCCAGCCTCGTCCACGCTAACCTTTGCTAGTTGCTGCAGCCATGGTGAAGATCCTGTTTATTGGATTTTATTAGCATTTAAAATTCTGACATTTGGAAAAGCACAATCCTTCTTTTTCATCCTGTCATTTTTAATGTATGTGTCCAGACTCTTTCCAATTTTAAGTTTCTCTCTCCTTGTTTCAGATGATTTTGGAAAGTCCCAGCTGTTTTTCGCTAGCTTGTGGTCAGAACAGATCAATTCTATATAATGACATTTTAGTCGCATCCATACAAGTTTCAAAGTTGACTTCTGATTTGGCATTTTTAGAGAAATGAGTTTGGGTCTGAGTCACCTATTTCTTCTACTCATTTTCCATCATTTCCGATGATGGAAAAGCCACAATGCTAGACATCTGCCTGGCACTCAAAGGTTTCAAAGTGCAGCCACAAACGTAATTCTTATCCGATCCTCACTCTACGTGTGGCAGAAGGAAAACGACACCCCACCCACTTTACAGACAGGGAAACACAGGAATACAGTGTCACTCTGGAGCCTGCCTGGAGAGCAGTCAGGTGAGAACACTTGCGGTGGCGGTGTTCCATCCACTCCCTCACAGTGCTGCTCACTTCTCCTGTGTACACATGCCTGCATTTCCAACAGACAGCCATGGCACCCTCCTCTGCACTGCGTCAATGTCACTGCTGTCATTTTCTATGTCATCCTTTACTAGGCTACACCCACTTTTCCAGGTCCCCACAACACTCACTAGACCGAGAGCTATTCAAGGCAAAGTTCCACCAGACTTGTATCTCCAGTCGTTGGTGGGACCCTATCAGGTGTCTGCTGGATAACTCCATGCTAGAAATGTTCATCTTCTTTGAGCAGTATATTATTTTCAACTGGTGATTGTTTTAAGAATATGTTATCAATGCTAGCATTGTCTGAGGGGAAGTAGGAGAATGGAAATATCAGAAGAGCGAATGGGTTATTTGAGAGTAACTGAGGAGTCAGTGACAGAGATATTAAGAAAATACATTAAAAAAAAAAGCACTTCAGGGACCCTCATGCTCAGACCACACCTGCAGCAACTTCGTCCATGTGCTGGGAAGAACAGGCTGGGACTGGGGGGTAGGGAGCAGCATGAAACAGGGTCCCCTGTCCCTTGAGCAGGCTGGCTATGGTTGATTAAGAGAACGGTGGCAAACTGGACATTTTGCTCCATTCTAATTTACTGTGTTCCTGTAGCCAGGTCTCCACTTCTAAACACTAATCACTTCTCTAGGTGAGCTTAAGTACTTAATTATTAAGAGCCCTCCAAATTTCTAGTGCCATCTTCAATACAGTTAGTGCCCTTTCCGTCCCATTTGCCCCCTGTGCTTGGTACTGAATCAGTATAGCAAATATCCCTAATGAAGAATCATGATACAGGGTTGAATTGACAGATTAAGCCATTCCTTTAGTGTTTATGTCTATTCCTTTTGTCTTTGATTCCCCATCCTCCATTTGCTTAAAATAAATCCCACTGTGAAGCTAAAAAAACAATGGTACTACGACAATTCAAAGAGAAATACTGAAACCAAGGCCATTTTCCAGACACTCCCGTCACCTTAAACTCTTGCATACAGATAGCATCAGCTGACCTAGGCTTCCAGGGACATACGTTAGCAGATTTCATGTTAAGCTCCAGAATGCCACATTTATTTCCTGCCCAAGTTAAATGCCCTTTTGATTATCATAGCAAAAAACAATAGCAAAAAATTGATTACAGCCATTAATGGAAGCTTAAAATATTAACTTCCATAGCTTTAACCCAATATCTATAATTAAATGCAGAAAAGCTAAGATAAAGCAATGCTAAAGTTGAGCTTCTAATTCCACAAAAGTCATGAAATTTAAAATTCAGGTTTCTAATGCTACTGCCATTTGTACAACATTTTGCACGTGGTTTTCTATAATATATGTTTAATTTAAATGTGTGCATTAGAGTCCATAGGAAAGAACACAAGGCACAGTAGATGAGTGTACAACTTGCAGATGTCTGCTCAGACACTTAATAACAGCAATACTGGAAAGGTGCAATTAATTTTAAATGACAATGCCCTCTTTGAGCAGCTGCCATATTCCTGTTTAGGAATTTGTCCATCTTCCCTGAAAATCCTTTTATCTTTACTTCTGACCACAAACTAGTCTGGAAAGGAAAAGACAATCTTCTCCACGCTGTTGCAGATAGCAGAATCTTTATGGCTGAAATACATATATGACAGGAAGAGAGAGGAAGAAGAGGCACTTTATTTATTTTCATTTTACTTATTTATCCTGATTGCTTTTCCCTGGCCTCAGGTCACTACCTGGGTCCTTGGGATGTATATGGACTGTGCTTGGCTGCAGGGGGCTGAATTTTCTGCGAGGCCACCAGGGTGCACTAGTTTGAATTTTCTGAGGACCTTCCATCCTGGGTTTCATAACAGTGGTAACAGCTTACATTACTGCCCACAATGTGCAAGGGTCCCTTTTCTGAGGAAATTCTTTGAATATTTATTTATTTATCAACATTATTAAAGGAAAAATTGCGTTTTACCATTGTGTAGGTTTGAGGTACCCATCATCATGAATCAACATCTGCAGATAACACCCTGAGTACACCACCACCACCCAATTCCACCTTTTACTGTGTACTTGACCCCTTTAACCTACTGTGTCCATCCTTCCCACTTCCCTTTTTGTAACCACTAATTTCACCTTATAGACTAGAAGTCTATTTTTGTTTGATTTGCTTCATTTGTCGGTTGGTTTCTCGACCCGCCACATATGAGAGATATCCTTCAGTGTCTGTCTTCCCCTTCTGACTTCTCTCACTAAGCACAGCTCCCTCCAGCCCCTCCCATATTGCTGCCACGGACAGGACTCCCCTCCCCACCCAACCCCGCTCTAGCTGAGTAGCATTCTGTAGATGAACCTTGATGGGGATCAAGCTAAGTGAAGTAAGGCAGACAGACAAGGACAAATACCGTATGACCTAAGTTATATGTAGGATCTGAAAGAGCTGAACCATAAAAACAGAGTAGGTCTAAGTGGTGGGGGAAGTGGGGAGAAGCTGGTTTAGGGGGTACAGACGTCCAGTTGCAAGGTCAATCAGTTCTTGGGGGGTCTAATGGTCAGCACGGTGCGAGTTAATAGTATTGTGCATTTGAAAGTTGCTTAGAGATTAGTTCAAAAATGTTCTCATCCCAATAATAAAATGGTGATTATAAAGGATGAAGGATGTATTAAGTAAACTTATTGTGGTAATCATGCCTCAATATATACATATATCACATGTCATCCACTTTAACTTACATAATAATGTTATGTCAATTATATCTCGCTAAAGCTAGAAAATAAAAGGCAGAAAAAGGAAAAGAAAATTGATATAAAAGAGAAACAACCCATGGACTGTTATATAACATACGTGATTATTCTTTCCAGATATGATAAAAGGTGTTCATGTGGGACCACCACTTAAGAGAGCACTACTACGCTCAGAACAATACTACTGAAAGCGTTCAGATTTATGGATATGTCTAATAGAATAAGCAAAAGCTCTAGTGATGAGTGGATAGATAACGGATTGAAATTCTATTAATGCTACTAACTAGCCAAGGTGACTGAGAAAATTTCTTAACTTGAGTCTTATGATTAGAATAATGATACCCACTTGATTGGGTTGCTATAAAGAATCAATGAAATAATATAAGTGACACAGGCTTTGTAAAGATCTCTTGCCGTTTATAGCACCAGATCAACTATCACCTTTAGAGAATGAATAAGTTACCCATCATTGGACATAGGTATTTTTGGCACACGAAACAACACACATTTATAATTCATTTTACTGAAAGATACAGACTTAAAGATACAGACAGTCACTCCCTTAGGTACGTATCTCTGGCTGGACACGGCGTATCCAAGAATGCTCGGTACACTGAGATATGCCAGCTACCTCTGAAGGCATGTGAGTGAAATGCATTCCTGGATATTGGACTGCCGTGCCCAATATTTTCTTCAAATTAAGTGAAACATTTTTATTTAAGTAAAGACTATGCTTGAGAACATTCTAGCCCAACATACAATTTTAGAGAGAAAGTTATAAATCACAAACATAAGGGCTTAAAGCTAAAGTACCACGTCAACCGTAACTATAATAAAAACTCCTCAGTGCATTCTGGCAGGAGTAACTAAAAACGGCAAAGCCTGCTGTGGACCGTGCAGAGCCCAGGAAGGTAACCGAGTGAGTAAACACTAAGGCAGGATTATCCTCATTTGGGAGGAATCCCTTCCAGACAGGCATTAAAGGGGAGGGGCGGGAGGCAGGGGGAAGAGCTTTTGCATCTGAAAGCAGCTAAGTTACCTTGTGGAATGAAAAGAAAATTTGTTTTTCCCTGTCAACAGTGATCTTATTTGAGGTCAAGCAGACTGGCACCGCACAAAAGATACATGTGTTTCACCTACGTGGTTTTCATCTCTGCACTGAGGTACACAGGCCTGGTCAGGTGAATCAGACCCCCTCCAAACATAACCTCGCCCTTTCCAAAGGAGTACATTGGGATTCTTCAATAGCTTCCTTTAATTTAGGGTACATAGGCTCAGTCACACCAGGATTTGCTCCTGGGAGGGGTAGGAGGCAACAAAGGTGTTTAAATAAAGGTGGAGAGACCTATACTGAAATCAAGGACCGCAAGTGGTAACAATTCCTGAAGCAAAAAAAAAAAAAACAACAAAAAAGTCACACACATGCAATATGCAGAAAAACATAAATAACCAAACTTCCCCAGTCCTATTCACTTTCCCTCTGTGAACCGAAAGGAGGAGATCACATTTCGAAGAGAGGGAGTAGTCCGACCAATGAGTCTGGCTTCAGGCACCATCTCTGAGTTTCTCTCATGTGGACCAAGCTGCCTATTTTCTTAGTACCTCATTTTCATAACAACAATTTAAAAACGGACTGAAAACCTTTCAGCTAAAAGAAATTCTACTAGAAAATAGGCTGCTTCCAGCCTGAGCCAACAGCCCAAGCTGTTCACACCCCCAAAATTCTATTCCCCAGTCTTTTTAACCACATCAACATGTATTTATAATAATACAGCTTTTTTAGACTTTGAAGACGAGGACAAAAGTTAAGGTATCAATGGACCTAGAAACAAAAATGAAAGCAATTTCTATTTTTTGAGAAAGGAAAAGTTCTCTTTTTCTAATAGCTTAACTCAAAAAACTTTGGAAGTCATTTTCTTTAAAGATTTTCATGCCAAAATTACCTTTGAGTGTAAGCAGGAAAAGTCTCAGGAAGCAGGTAAATCCCGTCATTTAAATATCTCCCTCCCACACAAGGAAACCTCATAAAATGAAATGACAAATAAACTGAAACTCATTCATTCATCAACTGTTTACTGAGCACCTACTCTGTCTGGTCCTGAGCGAGGCAGCGAGTAAGAACCCAAGCTGCTGCTTTCACACACAGTGTGCACACTCCCTCCTATTACCATTAAGAAAAACTAGAAACACACACACCTTAAACCTCGATAATGTGATGATGCAATGTTATTTCAAAACTATTTAAAACAATAAGAAAAGTAGCAATACAAGAAAGACGAGCCACAATTTGGTTTATAGTGTTAAAAAGTGACCATTTGAGTTTCATTTCATTAATGAACTTTTGAAATAATAGTCTATTTATATCGTTTATAGTTAGTTACAAATTATCTCCTTGCTAAATGACTGTGAATTGCCAACTAAAGCCATTTTTGAAATAGTGAAAACAAATCAATAAAAAACCCACTAAGATTTGGTAGGAAAAATCTATTTCATATTAAAAAATTCTGAGGGTAATGTAACTGCATGTATTGCTCTTAAAAACTCGATTTTCCAATGTGTAGGGCATCTCGCAGCGTTGTCAAAACCCGGAAGGCATTCAGTCTGTTCACGCTGTCTAGACTGTGAAAGGCAGTCTCTCTAGAGGCTGATTTCACTCCATCAACATATATAGAAGCATGACTGCCTATTTCATGTGGTCATCATGAAGAAACCCTGTTAGAAAACTAACCTGAAATGGCTGCTGAGGTTCATCACAGTATTAAAATACAAGAGTTCTGCCTGTATCTCTCCTTTCTCCTTGGGGTGGCATTCTCCCCGCGGGTCCCTGTATCTGAAGGAGTAAAACTTTACTTGGGATACTTACACGCTCTTGGCTAGATGAATCAAAAAGGAATACGAACTCTGTGGTGACTGGATGCTTCCAGAGGCCACAGAAAAGCAATTTCTGGCCTTTTATCTGTAACCCAAAGAGCTGCTAGCATCTTCAGAATATTCAGGATAAAAGCCATTTCCTTCTTTTCAGGGTAAGCTGGAAGTTGTCCTTCTCAGGATTTTCTGTCTCCGATATAAACTACCATTTAGATGCCACTTTTGAGTTTGCAAAACATTTTCACATGCACTGTGTCGGGTAGTTAGAAGACAGCAGGGATTAATGGCAATGGTTTTGACACCAGAGAAGTCAGAGTATTTACTAAGGTCCCAGACTAGTGGTCTGCCATTATGAAGCTACTGATCACTTTAAGCCTTGCTTTTCTTATTTATGAATTGGGGACAGTAATGCCCACCTTGTAGTGAGATGGAGCAAAGTGTTATTATCATGGACAACTCAGAGCAGAGACACCAAAGGTTGCAGGGAGGGGTCTTCACCACTGCTTAAGAGTACATAATACATAAGCTTCTAGTTAAAGCAAGGATCTCTGCACATCTGAAGCATCTTCATAAAATGGTTCTTTAATTCATGGCCAAAAGGTCTTTCCCTATACTCTCAGGAGATAGTTCTTTGGGAGCAAGACATAAAATTTAATTCTAGGTCTTCTTCAACCCTGAAACTATTTTCCCTGGAGCAACCCATGTGGTGCCGTCAGATTTTATTCGGTGGGTTAAAACAGACTCAGAAGGTGATTTCCTTGCATAATAGCTGTCCTTGCGGAACCTTCTGAGAGTTGGTCACATTCTTCGAATCAAGTATTTTTGAGTTCCATAAGCAGAGGAAAGAGGCCAATGGCTGCTCTCCCTTGCTGATTCATTGATAATTCTCGAACACTGGGCTGGCACAATCGAGTAAAATAGTACATTTTGCACAGTGTAAAGTGGTGGGCGTGGATGTTTTTGGAGCCAGTCCGTCCCTGGCAGCTGACTGAGTCACACTTGTGCTTTGCTGCCCACTTACATCTTTAGAGAGCAGCCTGGGTGGGGATGCTCGTCAGATGTGCTCATTTAAGGACAAACCCATTTGAATTTTATAATAACATTTGGCGAACTTCCTCTAGCGAATGGTGAACGTGGCTCACTGCCTCCAAAAACTATTGCTGGGGCAGGAGACATGGGTACTTTGGTTTCCTTCAAATGGTAGAACGTGTTCAGGGCCTTTCAAGCAAACACACTCTGCACAAGTCCTGAGTGCTTTACCAAGCCCTCTGACATTTCCAGGCCCCTGTGATGAGGAACACACACTGAGTTCAGTTGCAACATACAACTCTTGGTTATCATGTATGAAGAATCTAAATGTCCTATGGAGAGCTCCCAGTCACTTGTTTCAGTAAGAAGCCAGCAAACATTTACTGAAAAAGTTCCACGAGGGGAATTCTGTGTCATACTTAAGGTAAAGCGCTCTACTCTCCTAAGATGTTTAAAATCTTGCTGGGAATGAGGGACACACCTCAACAGGTGAAATGGATGAACACTCAGCGACCAACACAAGAGTGAGTACACCCAGAGTGTATAAAGACTTTAGGGTAATGCATAGGATAAAAAAGGAAACTGGAAGCAACAGGTACACATATGCAGAGAAGGGCATGCGGAGAAGAGAGCATAAACCAGGGTGTGGAGATGGGAAGGGTGAGCCAGCTGATGTAGGTGAGGTGGAGGGAGCAGGGCCATGAAGAGCAGGAGGGTCCCTGGAGTGCTGAAGTGGGGGAGGACACCAGTCACCGGCTCACACAGATGCGAAACCAAAGTTCACTCTACTTTGGGGAAACAGAGATTGATGGGGATCTTGGAGGTGGGAAAGAAAAGGAAGGACAAGGAGAATCACTGGTGGAAGAGCAGCTTTAGAACCACAAAGGCAGAGAAGCAGCAGTGTAGAATCCTAGGTCAAGACACGAGATGAGGAAAATGATGGGTGGGAACAATTATTTCAGACACTTCAGAGGACTGTTTACGAAAATGGCCTGAAGGAAGGGTGGCCTAAGGCCAGTGGTTCAGACCCACAGGGTTGTCCTGTTCCAGGTCCACTGTGAGGTCTTGAAAATAGAGGAGAAAGAGGCCAACTGAAGAGATACATATCGTTAAGGGAGACCTGGAAATTTAGCGGCTGACTGAATGAAAGTGACAGGCACAAGAAAAAGAGACTTTTAAAATGGTCCCCGAGCTAGGGCCTGAGGAAAATTACAGCCCGTATGATCACATGGCCTGTAACTGTAAAAGAAAATGGAAAGGTGGGATGGAAGATGCTTTGAGGAGTGATGGGACATCTAAGTGATTGGGGTTATGTGTGTGTGTGCGTGTGTGTGCGTGTGCATGTGTGTGTGTGTGTGTGTGTACAATACACCTGAAGATTTAGGACTCATGACCCCTTTTCCTTAATATTGCTTAACAGCTTACAGCTTTTATTCAATAACCCAATTCTTTACTAAACAAGTATTTATTAAGTATTTATCTTTGTCCCCTCTCAAGTAGCATGTGTGCATTTAAATGAAGCTGGTGAGTAAAGTCCCTCTTGGTTACAGCAGTTTAGAATTTCCCCTCAGATCAGTCCTGCTCAAAAGTCACGTTTCCCTGGATGGGATACATTGTTATGTACACATTCTGTGCCTCTCTCAGATTCCGCCTTCTGGCCACAGTATCAGAACTACCAGCAATTACAGAGCAGAGCCTGCTTGTTTGCGGGTGAGAGGAGAGAGGAAAACTCCCACTTATTTTACATAAACTACTGTCAGGAATCCAAAGACTGAAGCCCCTCTCCATCCTCAATTCAGGTATGAAGGAGACCTGTGGTGTGCGGACCTTCAGTAACCATCTCTCTAGTCACCTCACCTCTCTCAGGAGGTGATATCTAAGGAACTGAAGAGCCAGTCTCAGAACTGAGTCCATCCACAAGGGCATCAAACGGAAACCAAGTTTCCAAAACAGGACTGGGTTATTTTTGAACAATTACACAAAGTAAAAGGAGCACCAGGAAGAATATGAATGTGGGAAGGAATCCAATTTCTTCATAATTATTAAGACTTGCAAACTTAGTTTGATGAAAACTAGTCATGGGTAAGAAAATAACTTCTCACAGTGGTTAAAGAAAAAAGTACTCGAAGTAAAGTAACATATGAACTCCTCTTAACAGACCAAGGTATTACTATATTTATTTCTGACCTTTGGCTACCGAGAAAATATGAAGGATGACAATTTTATAGCTATTCTATATAATGGCAGATGCTCTTTTTATTCAAGGAAACAAATTCTTTTTATGACATTTCACTAAATATCCAACCAAAGAGCATTTTACGTGCTCATTTTAGATAGTCTCCTTCACCAGTTTCTCAGTGCTATAAAGGGGACCTTTCCTTAAGCCATCTTGTGTGTGTGGGGTGTGAAGTCTTTCTTTAGGACGGATGCCGAGTAACTTCATAGTACATGACCTAGTGGAGTGGGACGACTGTCTACAAACACTACAGTTCTGTATTTCTACTCCATTACTGAAGTATTAGCAGCTAACAGTAAAACCCTGTTACATGTTCAATGCATCGCTCTCTGCTCATGTCTTCACTGTGCTTCTGTGATCGGCATCATGGCAGCGTCACACCCCTTACCTCCATGCAGTGTACTGTGTCCCCTCTACTCTTGTCATCGCTGTCATTTTTGTAAACAGAAATTTGGCTTCTATATAGCAAGCAATATCCACCAAACTAGAGAAGTGCTAATGATGCCCAATTTAGGACATAAACATCTCCTACGATCCTCCTTGGAGCCCATTTTCTTTTTCCATTTCTCTAATCATCACCATAAGAATATTCTTTCCTTGAAAGCTGTGGGCAGGGTTGATTTCACAATGGGTTACAAATTGACTTTTTTGTTTTAACTTATGCTGGTATTAGACTAGTGGTGAACCTAACTTTTCAGGACAGCATCTTCTACTTGCTGTTTTTCTTGCCTGAGTGAAAAGGGCCAACTCCTCCATTTCTGCTAGTTTTTTTCTCTTACCATGCTTGCTCCATTCCATAAACTCTTCTTACTGTTTCCATTGGCCTACATCTTTAATTATTTTTTCTTCCCTGTCACATTTGAGTTTATTTTTTCTTATACAGTTATAGTGTTTACTCAGTATATTTCAATTCAGTAGCATTTAATTGTTGTATTTATATCACTTCTTCTACAGCTTGCTGATGACTTGTTTAGAGCCTATACAGTTATCAAACTAATTCATAGTCCCTGTGACTAGACTGAAGTTCACATTGTTGATTTTTTCCATAGCTTTGGGTAAGCATGATGCCAGACAAGACTGCCATTTTTAACTTGATTTCCTCTTCTCTTACAGAGACTTGGAGACAATAAGTACACTGTTTGGCTTTTCATTGTTATTATATTTTTTTTATTGTTTTTAAGGACTTTCACTCGTCCTTTAGGAAGAAAATGATAATTTCTTAGTTTTCAGTCCCATTCTTGATTTCTTTATTTTCCTCCAGCTCATGCATTTAAGCTACTTTTTGAAGTTATAATTTGTGGATTTTCTTTTGAATATATAAATCCTAAGATTATTTTTTTAAAAAGAGGATATGGAACAAAGGGAGACCACAAGGATTAAAACTTTCTGTCTTTCTCATAGAAAGATACTTTTATATATCAGTGTGTTCTTCTCTAATATGAAAAAAAGAAATCCTGCTTTTAATGCAAGAGATCCAATTTGAGTCACAATATTTACTGAAACTATACTAAGTCTAAGCATTATAGAAAGTACAGGTCTTTCACTTAAAGAATTCACTCTTAGCAGAGGGAATAACAAATTTATGATGATGATGCAAATTAAGTACTGTTTCACAAGAGAAGCACCATCAAGTTGCTGGGGTTATTTTTTTTTTTGTGGGGGTGTCTATAGGAGGGACTTATACCTTGGCTGCATGAGAAAGCTGAGAAGTAGACAAGAAGAACTTCATAACAGTAATTCATTTGAGATGGGCTTGAAAGATCAATAACAGGTAGGAATGAAGATATATATATATATATGTATATGTATATATATGTATATATGGAAGCAAGTGAGAAGAATGTTAGATCAAAAGTGGGTTATTCAGGAAAAAGTGGTTTTCTATGGAAACTACAGATAGATTTCAGATTTTATTCTTACAAGTTATTTTAAGCAAAGTTTCCACTGGTGATTTTCTCCTAGTCTTTACAGCACATTAATTTGAAGTCAGAAGACATATGAGCAGATGTGGGGATCACTATATTGCACACCCGGATTGTGCCCTAGATGTTTCTATAAACTTCTCAATATGGTCTTCAAAGATGTAAAGGTCACAGAGCTTCAACTGTTTTAGAACACATTTAATTCTATAAATAAACGGAAGTTCATCTGCAGCTAAAGACGCACCTACAATCTTCTAGACAACAGGTATCTACAATTACAGATCTATTTCCTTATTATTTTGTCTTTAGCTAAAGTTCTCCTGGAAATACTCATCAAGAGAGAAGACAAAAACTGTGAAACAGAATCCAAAAAGATCCTGAAGTCAAGGTCAGTGGCACCTGTTTGAATTTTCACTCCACTCCTGTTGCTTTTTTCTTAACTTCCCTTTGTCATTCATTAATCAATTCTATGTTAGAACTATTAAAATAACTGAAAAAGCTACAGAAACTAAGTAAATGTTCCCACGTCTTATTTCCAAACAGCTCAAAATTAATGGGGGAATGGTTAAAGTCAAAAGAACTTGTTTCTCTGACATGGATTCCTAAACAATGTAATTCTTGTTCATTCCGTGGTTATGAGCTATAGGAGCTCCCATAGAAAAAGCCATAGCTGCAGATGTGGCCACTGGCTGCCCAATCAGGCAATTTGATCCATACTGTCAAAAAACAAACACACACAAGAAAACTCGAAACCTTCTTGTGCTTGGTAGATGAGGATGAAACTAGACACAAAGGCCAGGTGTTCCAGAATGCTCTCTCTCTGCTCATTCTTGACCAAGGTGGAAGCTTGGAAGTTTGATGAATGGTCAAGATTGTGCCTATTACACTGTGTTACATTTTGTCCTCAGTGATACCGTTTTCCGCAAATCTGTGTTATAAGTTTGGCAACACTATTTTATCTAAGCACACACATAGTCAGTCCAAGCTGGACTACTAATTTTGAGTCATCCTAAGACGTGTTGCATCCAATTTTTGACCTCTTCTCTCCAAATCTAGGTTTATCATGGGACTGTTGTAATGTGTTTTGCCATGAGATCAACTGAAATTAATCTCCCATGTTTAACTGTATCTTTCAACTTGAGAAGCAATCCAGTTTACTTTACCATAAGACTTCTAAAGCAAATGGATATTGGTGGTCTCTAATGCATTTCAAGAACTCCATATTTTGTGTCTCATATATATGTGTGTGTGTGTGTGTGTGTGTGTGTGTGTGTGTGTGATGTGACATAGAAAGTGTCAATACTTTGTGACTACAGTAGTTCATTTTACACCAATTTCTGGCACATATATTAAGTTATTTTAAATGAAAATATAATAAATAAAATTTTAATTTAATTTCCATTTTTCCTAAGCACTGTAACCTTTTAACCACCATCCACTTTTTTTTTTTTTTTTTTTTTAAGAAAAGATGCAGGCAGGAATGAAGGTGGGTAGGCAGGCAGAAAGAGAGAGAAGGGGGAGGTACTTTATTTTTACTGAATCGTTCACAGTGGTTGTTCCCCCTGCCCCGGCCCCAGGTCTTGAACCCTGGACCTTGGATGCATGTGGGACGCTCCCAGGTGTGCTAGACCGCTAGGCCACCAGGCACAGCCTTTACCACCAATCTTAAAGCATTTCTTAGCTCCTTAGCAAATCAGTAAATAAATCAAGATTTTGTATTTGATGATATGTACGTTTACTAAAAGTATCCTCTAATTCCCTTTTCCGACACTACTAGAGACGGATTACCGCTTTCCTAACTCAGTCCCAGTGTTCGGCTGATAAAATTTCTGTCACTAACGCGAATCTCATAGGTGCACACTGGTGGCCTCGTGGGTTAAACTGGGCGCAGTGCACATACATTTCAAGGTTCCCAGTTCAAGACCGGTGGCCAGGGAAACAACCAATGCTGAACGACTGAATAAAATAAAGTGCTTCTTCCTCCTCTCTCTTTCTGCCTGCCTGCTTACTTGCCTTCATTCCGGGCTGTATCTTTCTTTAAAAAAAAATGAATATTATAAATTCATCACATAACTTATCTGGTACTTTCTATTTGTAGTTTAAACATGTGCTGTTCGGGACTGAAATGACTCAAATATAATCAGATTTAATTCTTGAAGAAACAAAGTTTATACTTCTTTGTGACCCCATCAGCAATTAACTTTGCCCTAGTGGAAAGAATACACTGAGGAAGTTCAGGATTGGATAGATGAAAAGAGGAAGGGAGAATGAAACTCTCACTCCCTTGCAAGCTTTTGCAAAATAGCTTCCTTTCCCCCACAATATGACATCTCTCTTTCTTATTTCTAGAACAAAATCAGTAGCCCTAAAAATCTTCTAGAGATTTGCTTCTTTCCCCCTAAAAACATAAAGATGAACATGTGGTAAGATGTTACCTCCTGCAAAATTGTAGCATCAGAACAACTGGAAACAAAATTTCGAAGAGGGAGTCCAACTCCACATTACCTTTCTAGCCTCGGGTGCCTCACAGTTTTGTGGCAGGGGCCACCTCTAGCTTATTCCTTTTGGTTAGAAAGCCTTTCCAGATGAGGTCATCATTTTCATTACTCTGTTTCTTCCTCTCTCACTGGAGTGTCTTTCTAAAGGTAACTGAGGACCTCTTTAGTGAAATATTGAAGGCAGGGGATGCCTGGAATGATTAAAAGAAACAAAGCTCTCCCTTAGCACTTGTCCTTTTCTCTGTAAGAAGATGAGGTAATATATAATCTCTTTTCTCTATTACCAACACAAGGGCAATTTGTGGGAGGAAGAGAGAGATTTCTGGGAGTGAAATCCTACTGCATAGCCAGGGCTATTTTCAGAAGGGCTTATCGTCAGTATTCTCATTTTGGAATTGGTCTCTTTGCTCAGACAAGTACCTTGGGCAACACCACGACTCCCATCTTCAAGGTAAGAATGAAAGCTATTTCCTTGCTGTTGGAATATCTGATGAAGAATAAGGAAGATGAACACAGGAGAGATTCTGCTACTAGAAGGTGATGTACATGAATAAATGTCAGATATTTCTGCCATTTCTCACGCAGTTTGTGTGTGACGTGTCTCTTTGATTTTCTGCTCTGCAGTGTCTACTGCTGACCAACCCACATGTATAGTCTAGACCGACAGCTAGTCTGCAGGTGTGTAAATTCCACACCACTTTAATGCCAGTTGACCTCGGTATCTTTTGAATACCCAGTAACTGCTTCAAATAGGAACAGCTACAGAGAACCTTACCATAGGATTTAGAATTCACACTTGCCAAAGAAATCACTACACGTGTAAATTAGAAACCAATCATCACTTCCTCGCTATACAGTGGCAGCTTTGCCTCAAAGTTTATGTTGAAATACACATTTTAATGAAGTATTTCCCACTGCAGTCAGCATCAGTTTAGGAGTATCAAACACTGCTTCCCAGTTCCAGCACACAAGAGAAGCAGAGAAGAAAGAGCCAAAAAGGGGACTTCACCAAGGCAGGGACTTTTTCTTACACATCAAGAAGCAAATTGTATTTGTCAACTCCTGGTTAAATGCCTGACAACTGTCACTGTCAGGCTTGTCCTAGGTGTCTTCATTGTCTATTTTTCTCTAAAGTCTCTCAAAGAATGGAAGGGCTTCCAGAGATGAAAATGAACTTGATAATCATGTTGCAGCTCAAACAGATCTGATTCTTCTCGTCACTTTTTGATTCATTGCAGATGGTGGGGATGGGTGTCTACTGGCTGGCAGGTAATGCGTCTTTTTGTAGATAATGGTGATGGCAACAATCTCACGCCTGGTGACAGCCAGTGTCTTGGTAGCTGTATGTGGCCATCACCCTGAGCTCTGCAGTCCACACAAGAAGGTGACAGGAGTAAAGTCCAGTCCGTTTCCTCTGACAGAAACATTGACTAGCACCCCCAGCTCTCACTAGCTCACATAAGAGTTGCCTGATCACCTCCTCACTTCCACATAGGTGGGTAGTCTACGATGTGATCTGATGTCTGCTGCTCCAAAAGGAAAATGTAATCTGTTTAAACATCCAAACACTCCTCTTCCCAGGTACCGCCATTCATCACAACTGTCAGAGTTTCTGTGGAAGACTAATGGCCCTCAGGCATGGGATAATGCTCCGTGGGGGACTTATGAATGCCACTGCCAAGCACAGAAATTGATCGGTTTTCAGTGCCGCTGGTCTGTGCGTTGTGGAAGACCTGCACTTACTCACTAAATTACAAGTGGCTGTTTATTCCTTATGCAATAAAGCCTGGGTTAGGGAGCTATAGACCCTGCTGACTTAAATTGTCCTAAACATGTGAGCACTAGATTTGGACCCAACAGTGAGACAGATTTAAACAGCTTGAAACTGAAAGTTGGATCAGAGTCATTAAAAAAAATACACTGGGAGGTAACTTGGGTATTGTCGCCTTCCACTTCTTTTTCTCTTTGTATCCTCTCTATTAAAGGAAGGCAACAACATTCTACTGTCCTATGTAAACACATTTAAAAAATGAAAAACAGAAGAAGCATGCCAGTGAAAAGTTAACTGTTTCCTTCCTGTGGGCTTCCCTTCATTTAAGATTTGTTTGCACATTGTTTGTACAAAATAGGATAAAGATAAACAGTGATGCAATACGAACTTACGATTTCAAAATATTTCCCAAGTCTATTTCGCCATCTAACCCATACTGACCTTTTCCTTTAAATCCTCCCTCCCCTCCCCATACCGTCTGCGTTTATTATCAAATCTCTTTGAGAGACAGGATAATGTTCACTTTACAGACCATTCATACCTTGGTAAATGCTCTCCATCACTGTGGAAGTTTCATCCAAAATATATCTCTCCCTCAGCGCTCAGACATCCTTTTTAAAGCTGGATAGTCTCTTGTGTTTCCTCTTTTGATATTATCTCCCTTCATTCTAGTAGCAGTGCAGTATCTGCAGTCTGTTAAGATTCTAGAAAAGGAACCATATTTTCCTATTTCTGTGATCTTATTTCCTAATGTGCCTTTGCCTTTTAATTCCTGTTGAAATTTTTTGTCCATGATCACAATAGCTTAAATATGTAATGATTGCAGTTGAATTTTTAGTAAATAAGTTTTTGGAACTTTTGTTATTGCTAGATCATAATATTTTTCTCTTTTTTTTTGAGGCGGGGGATTAGAGGGCGGGGAGGGAAAGAGAGGGAACAAGATGGTGGTAAAGGACACAGGAACTCTGGTGGAGGGTGTGCTGTGAAATATAGACTGAGATGCAATTTCAGTATCCTAAATGAGTGTAGCACTGTGAATGAAAGAAATCATAAATACTGCTATTAAAAAAATGAGGAGCTATCCGAAACTAAAGGGAAAATAAAGAAATCCGTCAGGACGCAGCATCTATTATAAGTCACAAGACAAGTTGGTCTTGCCTCGGATATTGTTTTCCAATGTGTATGAGGCTAACGGCTCAACCTAAATAAATGAAGGAACCAAATGTTTTGCTGATACTGACTCATTCTATTAAAAAATTTATTCTGCAAGGAAAGGCCTTTATGAAATCACTACAGTTAAGAGAGATCATTCCACTTGGAATGTCTCCGTTCCCTTGGTTGTTCGGGGTTACGTCCAACTTAACTATACTTTTTGGTGTTCACAATACTCTGATTATTAATATCTCTAATGATGAACTCACTTTCTTGGAAAGAGACACTTACAATTAGAGAGATCTTAATAATTAATGAAATTGGAACTCTCAGTATACTGCTGGGGATGAAGAAATCTTTTTGAGAATTAGGAATATGCTAGAAGACAATAAAAAAGATTAGATAGTGAACAGAGCAAAATGACCTTTGATGTAAAGTGTCAGCTAGAAATGTCAACCCAATTCAGGTTTGGATACAAAGGGACATTGTGTCGCTGAGCAGAGAAGTATTAAGTTACCTGATTATTCTGGAAGAATGCATTATGGTTTAGACACTTTTATTACCTGAAAGATGTAGACAAATCAGGGAAGATTAACAACCAGTTTTATTAGGAGGTAGCAGATGAGCTGGTGTGAATAGTACTGGTTGTTAAGAGTTCTGTATTCCCTTCTCAGCTTCAAAATGCTCTCATGTGGGAAGAGTCATTCTTAAAATTTAGATAGGACAATTTATATTCTGTTCCCCAGAGTAGGGGCAGTTTGAGAACTGAAGGGAAGAGAAGTTTCAAGACCTGGGTGGGCAGAAGGGAAGGACATTCTACTGGAGGATTTCTCAATTTTCATTAAAACCACAACAAATCAACCAGTTGTTAAAGCTTCTTTTAAATAATCTCAGTATATTTAGTACTTGCAATATGTCTTTCAGAGACAGTACCTAATTGCTTTTGGTCCATGGAATAAGGCTGTTCCATAATACTATAGTATTATGCTCATGGTTTCCTGGAAATATAATTTGAAAGGTCATTCCAAGAACTGATTATGAAATTCACTTTCAGTTAGTGACCCTTAACTGGAGCGCACTTTCTTATCTCTTCACACTTACTCGGGAGCTGTAACCCCTGGTCTCACAGGCATACCCCTTTGGGAAAAGTTCCTGCCCCTTGCCTTCTGAATCATTTTCCAGATATTTTCATATACAATTGCAAATTGTAAACATGTGCATTATTTGTGAATATCATTGAGAAGTAATTAAAACAAATTTCTACTTTACTAGTGAAAATAAGGTGTTCGTAAGCTAACGATAAATATAAAATCACTCCTTTTACACAGGCCATTATTCCTGGGTATATTTACTGTAACTTAGAATTTATTACACAATTTCAAATGATTCACAAACTCTAAGTAAATTAAACTTTTTTCAAACAATGTTAGTGACTCAGTAAAGCCTCAATACATTGCTACTCTTTAATTCTACTGGTAAACATCTATAAACTTAAGAGAATTTCTTCCTTTCTGGATGTTCATTCAAGTTAGTCTCCCCAGATCATTTTAATGATCCTGGTGGATGACTTGATGGAGTGAATGGTGCAGACGAAGTGAGACATTTGAACCTACATTTACAAGCGGCAGAAGAGTTTAGATGACATGTTTCCTAAGTAGCTCTTGGAAATAGAGGAGTTAGACTTGCAATCATCCTTAGTAACATGGGCCCAAACACTCAATAACTCCCTAACCCATTAGGTTCCCAGTTCTAACAGATTTCTCACTTACTTTAACATCTTCTTCCCACCAAATAACTCCGCTTCATTTGCAAGCATCATTGGACTTCGCTCACATTTCCTTTTCTCTTCCTCTCAGGAAGAACATTTTCAGTGCAAAGGAACCCTTTAATAGACCAAGGACATAGGAGGTGCTGTACTTCATAAATCAGTTTCTGATTCCTTGTTGCTTGACATAAGACATCTCGAATTCTCCGTGAGGCTATTTATTACACTGTCAGGACGTTACTTTCTATCTTCAGTTTTGGACATTCTCTTAACTATTAGTTGGGATTGCTTTTTTTTTCTCGCTCCCCTACACTCATTTTCTACATAGCAACTACAATGATTTCTTTAACTGTCAAGTCAAATCCTACTATGCAAATCTCCATTAGCTGCCCCCTGCAACTAGAACAAGACTTGAAATTTCTTACCGTGAAACCCACATAATCTGGCTCCTGACTTCTTATCTGATCACATTTTCAATGAACTTCTCCTTATTCACTGACCTTCCTTCACAATTTACATGCCTATGTCATTTTAGTCAGAGTCTTTACAGCTGCTATTCCAACTGGCCTGAAAGCCCTTCCTTACAGATCTTCTGATGACTGGTTTCTAACACTATTCTAGTCTCAGCTGGATGCCATTTCTTTATGAGCTGTTAGGTTACAATCTTTTCTTCATCAGTGTATGTTATATTTTTACCTGTTTATTAACTATCTCTTTTAACTAGAATGTTCTGTGAGGAAAGAGGATCTTGTATGTCTTGCTCACTATTATATTTCCAGTGTCTAGAACAGTAAGCACTCAATAAATATTTGCTGGATGAACGAATAAGTGAAAGACTGAACAACAAAAGAATAAACAGCAAACAAGGGCAACACCAGTGTTTTTCACCCCAGTGATTGTTTCAATGCATTTCAAACACTTTAAAAATTAAAAAATGTTTTTTTGTTTTTAAAAGTATTACTTTACTTATTCAAAATTACTAATTTTACTAATGAGAAGCCTATATCTCAGGGTACATGACTAGTCCAAAGTTATGTGACAAATAAGTAGTGTGCAAATTTGGCCTCAAATTCAGGGGTTTGGGGTTGCTTTTTTTTTTAGAGCACGTTCATTACCCAGAGATAATAATCCTGAGACACACTAAGAGGCTTTCCGGGGTCAGTGAGTCCTTTGAAAGGTGCTGTGTCCTCTTTTTGGAGAAAGAGTTCACAGCTTTCACCAGAATATAAATGGAAGCCAAAAACCAAAAGAGGCTAGGAATCCTTTAAAGCAATACCATTCTGAAGGACTATGGTATTATCTCATCTTTCTCTGTGACAGTACATGCTTTATGCTCTTTTGAATACAAAGATGCTAGGTAAAAAATTTCAATCATCGTTGTCTATTTGGTTTTTGTTCACTTCAAAACTTTTTCATTACTCAAACTGTCACTTTTGAGATATATACCTAGATGCTCATTCTGCTAAAGCGTTTTTGGCCAGCCAGCTGGGATTTAATCTAATCTCTACCTGAATATGTTGGTTAAAAGCATTTAATTATTCTAAACTCTATGTAACTATGACATGTATTAATTATAGAATCTTGGGAAAAAAATTAAACTAAATCCTTGAGGCTTAAATGAGACAGCACTGGGGTATGTTGAACCATAAGAAATTGCCATTTTTATAAGTCAAATGGTTAAATACTGGTAAAGTAAAATGGCTCATCTGTGCTAAGTATTCAGAGAAATTATTTTCACTCTATAGTCCTCCTTTCCTTTAAATATTTCTACCCCTATGGAATGTATTGCTGATGAGTGGTACTGGAGAATGGGGCTGAATTTATCCATGACAGTAATTTATAATGCAGAGGCTTCCTTAACTCTTGCCATAGTAAATATCTTCAAAGGACATTACAGAGACATACTGGAGAATAGGCCGTAGAAAAGTAGATTCATAGAGGATTGCTGTTTTTTTCATACTCAGATATGCTTTTAACTGGACAGCTTTTAATAGATATTCAATTCATGGAACTGGCTCATGGAGACTGTATTGGTTTCCTGTTGCAGTTGTAACAAAGTATCACAAATGAATGTCTTAAATAACAAATGTTTACTACAGTTCTGGAGGTCAGATGTGCTTAAGTGAAGGTGGCAGCAAGGTCATGTTTTTCTGGGAGGCTCTAGAGAGAAGGGCAACTTGTCTTTACAGCTCCCTGCACTCCTTGGCTGGTGGCCCTTCCTCCATCTATAAAGTCAGCAGTGTAACTAACATCTCTTGTTCTGATCCTGCTTCTATTATGATACCTCCTTCTCCGACTCTGACCCTACTACCTCCCTTCCCCCTTGTGACTACATTAGGTTTATTCATATAATCCATCATAGTCTTCCCCTCTGCAGACTCTCAACTTACTCACATCTGCAACCTCTTTGTCACATACAGCAACTATAGTGACAGGTCCTGGCAAGTAGGACTTGGACGTCTCAGGGGGTGGGGAGGACTGGGTGTTACTATTTTATCATGAGGACAAAATACTCTAGGTAATGAAATTTCAGAGCTCTGGCAAGATAGCACCTTATCATTTCTTTAAAGTCCATATCATAGTTAGGTCACACAGAAATTGTTAGATCCACCCTCCTCATAAGTGTTAAAGAGATAGTAACTTACAACTCTGAGGCCTCCCTTTTGACACACGTATATAGAAAACATAACCTCAGCTTTGGTTTGTAGTTTTATTTTCCTCCCTTACTTAGTTATAGCTCATCCTACGGCTATTTCAACTTTTCCTTTTAACAGAATTCATACTGCTATCCATAGTCAAAAGAATTATTAATATGGTTCAGTTCTTTCAGAGCCACCTTCTAGTAACTCCAGGAATGAAAGGCACCGATTATTTAGCCAAGAACCAAGCAGGACAGAGCTCTAGCACTTGTCATCACACCTATTTTGTGTCCTTCCCTCGGGTACTAGAGACAACCTTTTCCCACTGAGTCAACCAACCTCTACAGGTGTTAACACAAACAACTAACCAGTGAGAGAGTCCCACTGTAGCTTCTTGCTGGGATAAGCTTAACTCAAAGGTCTTCCTTCCTCCCACATCTAAAATATCTGCTCCTCTGACCTTCGTCTCCCCCATCTCCCATCTCCAGTGAACATTAGTCCTTTCACATTGAAGCCTCATCGGCAGAGGCCCATTCTGACGGCATCACATCTTTGTCCTGCTGGAAACTGTTCAGCATCCAGAGGACCATCTTTATGCTGATAACACTAAAATATAAAATAATGCCAACAGCTGGTGCTACAAATGGCTTTTAAAAACGATGTTCATTCACTAAAATTCCTCTTGCTACTTTTGACATGAAACACGCAGTCTCTAATTATTCTGATCAAGACGGTGAAATACAAAAACAAACTTTAATTGTGTTTAACAGATATTTAATCAGGACTCACTGAACTACAGATTAAAGCTGAAATTCATAAACCATAATTACCCGATTGTCGCAATCTTTTGGTCCACATTCTCCTTCCGTCTGGGCGTCTGGCACCTTGCCCCGAATTTCTTTTACTGTCTTCTCAGCTTCGTTACTGTTCATGTTTTCCAGCAGAGATTTAGCACAGATTACAAAATATCTGTTCTTGGCAACTTTCTTCATTAGCTCCCTCCCCCCCGACTTGCAAAAAAGTTTATTTATTTATTTATTTATTTTTTCTTTTACCAGAGTAGCTGGAACAGCCATACATGTAGGGTACTTTGGTGACACGAACTAATTATATAGCTCTCCGGAGATAATACCGGAGCGGTAAGTAGAGGAGCTGTAGTTATCATGTAGGTATCATGCAATTTCTTCAGCATACCATGCGGTGTATCCCAGTCACCATATTATTACCTCGTGTCACTACACATTGTTTTATGGAAAATGCCTATCTCACCCCCAACAGAACCTTTCTGCCACATTTGGGGGAAAAAAAGAAAAAAAGAAGTGAAATTCTTACTTCTCATTTCCAGCACTGCTCATTCCCAGTAAGACGTTGTTGTGCAGATTTAAGAGACACACCTGTCCTCTCCTGAAAATTTGCTTTTACATTGGTGCAAACGGAGCAATTCTGTTTTCTTTCGCTTCACTCCACCCAGGTGAGAGAAGCAATTACCAACAATACATATATTTTCTCTTTTGTTTTAGAAGAAAGTCAAGAAACAAATATCAAAAAAAACCACAAACCCAACCCCAAACAAACAAAAACCCACCAAAACAACAACAAAAAACCCCAAACAATAGATCCAACCCCACCCTATTTACTCAGGCTTTGTTTAGTCTGGCACGCCTCCCTTTCTCTTCCCTTTCAAATCTCAGTCACTCACATTTGTTTTTTTCCTCGAATTATGGTGTAAATCATTCCTAACAAGCTAGCTTGAAATTTGTCTCACTCAGTGAAACACATAACCCTACCCTGACAGAAACGTGGAAGTGCAGGGTTGAAACCCTGTCTAATGACTTTGGGGGCCACTCTTCAGAGGGACTTGCTGAGTCTCCCTGGCAGTGCTGTAACCCCTGTGTCACACACTTAGGACAACTTCCCAGATCAAGAGGAAAGAGGATAAAGAGAAGGCACTGGCAGGAGAGGTGGGTGGTTCCTTTATTCTCCTCAGATGGGCCGACAACCCTGTGAAGGAAGGACTGTCCTAACAGCTTATTTATCTCCAGTGGATGGCTTGCAGTCTGACCTCCCCAAGACCTCTAGATGTGACATCCTACCTGAGAGTTAAAACAGGACAGAGTGGCTTACTTTACAGCAGAGATGAAAGCTGTTTCCAATTCAGCTTTCATTAGTCACCTCCCAATCTGATAGGGCCCATTCAATGGTACACTTAACTCGAGTTGGGGTTAAAAAATCATGCCCAGATTTAGAAGGGCCAGAAAAATTGTGCTCCCATCCTAGAGCATTGTTCTTGAATCACACAGTTCCTCTAAATACAGTTGACAGCCTTTGAGATGCAAAATGCATCACTCTAATGTAGTAAAGGTCCCCTTCACTGCATTGCTAAATCTATTTAGCAGAATCTTCTTGGAATAATCTGTCCCTAGACCTGAGGAGGCACAGCGATTCTAAGCATTTTAAGCTAACGATAATGGTTAGTGCTGAGAACAGATGTACCTGGCTGTGATGTGATCTATTCCAGTAGGCTTTTATGAGCTGTTCATTCCTATTGACTTAGCATTTTATGCCTGTGCTTTTGCCTGGTGTGATGGTTGCATAGGGGTGTCATGTGTGTATTTTCCTGATGTGTGATTGCCGCACAGGGGGCTGTGTGTATTTTCTCAGTGCAATGGCTACATGGGGTGTTGTGTGTGTGTTTGCCTGCAGTTATAGCTGCACGTGTTACTGTGTGACTCTCCTCCATTTGATACTGCTTGCAGGGTCCTGGGTGCATCTTTTTCTTAGTGCGCTGGCTGCACTCGTTGCTCTGCTAATGATGGACATTTCCAGCAATTATCTATCTACAGGGTCCTGGGGAAAGAACTGCAGTAAAATCAATAAGCAGTGCTAGACAAGCCCTTGTAAACACGGAATGACACCCCTGCATAAATGTCTTTCCTACCATAGCATGTTAAAATCCAAGTACTGTTACCTTATTGGCACTGGGAAAAAATTTCTATGGTCTCTCCATCTCTTTCATACATTGCAATCGTTTGGGGGGGAGTTTGAGATTACTGCTGGCTGGAGAGCTTTTACACATGAATCTATCTAATGACATTTTCATGACACTGTCCTACACATCACCTCTTGTGTTCCATCCTGACTTGTTTTGGTATAACAGCCAAATTCTGAAAAGTGAATGTGCCTTTCATTTATTCCTGCAGCTCACCAAGCCTTCCCCACATGTCCTCTACATCACGTGTGCACACACACGCACACACACACTCTCCCCCTTGCTTCTCTCTAGTCTCTACCCCTCCTGTGTTCACCAAATGGAATTGACAAAGGAAAGAACCAATGAGGTTAAAGTCTTTTGAAACCCCTGGAATATAGATGAGCTGGGAGGCATCTGGAAACAAAACCAGACACTTGAAATCAAAGAGACAAGTAAATTACTATCCTAATCTAGGAAGAATAACTAAAGGTGTCAGTGGGGTTCCATTGATAGCACCTGGCCCTGGGCCAGAATGCGAAGGGTTCAAACTCCACACCAGCATTGGGCTCAGGCCCAAGCCTTGCCACTGCAGGGCGCAGAGCATGTTTGCTGTGTTAAAGGTGTCAGCCTTCTGCAGAGAGGGGAAGTCCAAGTCCTTCCTCCTGCTCGGCACAGCACCCCAGAGGGAGACAGAGGTAGCCCCAGCTTTCTCTCCCATGCCTCTGTCAAAAGGACAGGCTGGGAGGACTCATTAACTAGCAGTGACACTTGCTAGGATCAATACTGTACAATTACAGAAATGCCTCTTTCTGATGAAGCTGCTTGAAGAAATAAAGTAAGAAAATCCAACTGCCCCTACTTCTTCCACCCAAAAACCCTGATATCAGTTCCAAAGAGTCTTCCATCAATGCACAGAGCTAAGTTTGGAACCCTAAAAGCACGTGTCTAAATGAAAGAAAATGTTTTTATTGGAACAGCTTACATGTCTGGTACACTTGCATAAAAACTATTGCATAGCATTTTAGAGCTAAAATTGCTATAAAATGCTTAATACCAGTAGGAATAATTATGAGATTTTGCATGCACAGCTGGTATACAACTGAAGTCTCAGCCACGGACTCAATGGAGCATGGGAAACCATTTATAAAGCTTCCTGGTATGCCAGTTTAGGTCACCGTCAACAGCCCATTAACACATCCTCCATTCTTGAGGTGCATGGGGATGAATTTACCTACTTTATTTCTTCATTCTTGGATACCATTAACACTCAGTTCAAGGAATTCTAGTCATTACTGGACAAAAGAAATATAACTTGCAACGGGACATGGATGAGTTAAACACAAAGATTCTCCACTGAACAAAGGAGGTAGAAATATAGTAAATAATGAACCAAAAGATCAAATTATTAAGTCTACATGAAATACTCTTCCCCCTTCTCCTCCTTCTCTTTCTTCTTCTATTCCTTTAACGCTTTCCCTCTTTCCTCTCATCTAAGGCTCACATTCTCCAGCAGTACCATGTGCATATCACAATCTCTGCTATAGCCGGTTTGGTCTCACCTTCCCCTTGGAAATACCTCAGGGCAAAATGCTCCCTTTACTTTCTCCCAAGTCAAATAAGAGTTTGGTCTTCTCTACTTCTTTTAACTTCAGCTAGTAATCTCTTGCAAAGGAGCTAACATAATATAGATGAGCTGTTAAGGATTAATAACTATTTGATAAAGATTGTTTTTTGATAAAAATGGAATGTGAAAGTCAAAGGAATAATCTTCTAATTGCGGCCTTTCAGGTTCTATGGAAAATACCCTAAGAGGCGAGGTGATTCTACTAAGAGGGCTTGCTGGAGAGGAGCTAAGGAAACCTCCAGCAGGACAGACAGCCTGGGGACACAAAGACAACATGGTACAGTTTGAGTATCAGCAAGCTTTGCCACACAGCGTTTGGGCACAGTCATTCAATCCTTTCAAGCTGAGAAATGAAGCCCTTGGGTTAGAAAATCTCCATAGTTCCTTCCAGCTCTGGCATGAAAGTCATGCCCTGTCTCTCTCAAGGTCTCGGCTGATTTTTCTGGCTTAGCTGTTTCCTAAAGGTAGAATTATGGCTCTCTACATACTATAGGGTGTGGGTACCCATAGTTTATTAAGTTTTAAGCTCTCTCTCTCTCACCTGCATATGCTATTTTCAAATTCTCACTTACTTTATACAACAAACATTGAGTTAGCACTTTTGATACATGAAATACAGTTAGTCACTGAAAATATGGTTGAACAGGGTGGCATCTCTGCTTCCTAAGAAACACAAGTGAGTCTCCTATTCCTGTTCATTTTCTCTCTCTCTCCCCGTCTTCATTTCTATGCACAAACATGCGTACTTCTAAAGCTATACAAGTGGTATAGAAAAAATGGGAAGAATTCAATTTATCTAAAGTGTGCCCAGTTTAAAGTACTATTTATCTTCAATAAAATATGATAATTTATACTAAAAAAAGTCATTCAAATATGTTCTTTGATAATATAAAGAGTTTTTCCCAATATGTATTTTGAGGTCATTAATTTACATGAAGAACAATACCATGAGTGTTAAGACTATAAAGATAAAAATAATTCCTTTTATAGGAATTTTGATAAAATTCTAGGATAAAATCTGTGACTCCTGAAATAGTTTATGAGACAATGAGAACACAGAATATTTTTGATTAGTCTTCTTTTCCTCTGACGATTTTTGGTTCCTATCCCTCCAAACTTTCTCTCCTAAATTCATAATAAAAACTGCCATTTACTGATTATATATTAAATTCCAGACACTTCAAATACATTAAAAAAGCAACTCTGAGATGTAGATGTTATTGCTCTCACTTTACAGATGCAAAAACCAAGGCTCAGGGAGGTGAAGTAATTTGTCAAAGATGATACAGTGTGGAGATGGGATTTAAACTCATGTCTGTCTTTGTGTTACATAGCTCCATAAACATTTTTGGTTCTGCCAAGTCTAACTTTATTTAAAAAATAAATTAATCTTGCTTGAAGGCTTTGTTAGTATGCAAGGAAAACACCCTTTATGTTGTTTTTTTCATATCCATCCATTGCATTACATACAGTATAATGAAAACAGGAGATAGTTAAGATCTTTCTAAGTAAATCTGGCTGCCTTTTCTTATTTATTTGGACTGAGATGAATAATTAAATTTGGGGCTTTCAATCAAAGTAAAAGAATGAACTATTTGCTATGTGAATGAGTGTTTGTTTTTAATTGATCAGACATGGATAAGGTGTGTTATTACAACTATATTTGTGAGGTATGGTTTGTGCTGTTCTATGGCACATTACTCCGTGCTGCTTTTCATTTTCTTGCACTCCAGACTTTTGTTTTGTTTTTATGGATTTAGTCACAGTTGGTTGTGTTTTGAACTTTGTAAAAGTGTAATACTAAGAAAATTTAAAAAAGAAAAAGAAAATATTTTCAAAGTGATGTCAAAATCAAATCTAGCCCTCACTAATTTGATTTGTAGGAAATGGAGAACAAAGTATTGCAAGCAGAATGCTTTTAAATACATCCTAATTACTTCAATGTGCAAATGCATTGACTAAATTGAAGCGTGCATTTAACACTTTGCACTTCAATTGTGCTTATTCATCTAAGTTCCATAGATAGAAATTCCATTTAAAACCCCCCCCAAAAACCAGGAGATAAAACTTCACTGCATAGTCATTACACAGGTACTGGGGGAAAACTAGTCTAAAATTCAAGCTTACCTCTCAAATCATCTTACTTTGAACTAATGCAGAAAACCATTTGTTGAAATAATAATAATAATGATAATAATAACAACAACAAAGCCAAATACTTTCCTGCATCTACTCAAGTTTTCCCACCTGACCTAATCTTGCCTATTTGCTGCTGCTTTCAGCGGGGTAGGGCAAGGAGTGGGGGCAGCAAACCCATAGTGACCAGGGCAATTACTGAGGGTTGGAGGCAAGCCAATGTTTCAGGGTCTCTCTTGAGCAAATTAACAGAATTAGTATCTCTTGAGGTAAAACACAAAGACTTAAATTTTAAACAAGCTTCCCAAGCAATTCTTCTGCTACAGAAATCTGAAAAGCACTGACTTGCACACTTAGACCTGATTCCTTATCCAGGAAGAAGCTTGGGGATATACTTGAGTCCTCTGTCCCACTTGTCAAGTTGCATGTACAAGAACAATCAACTGTCCTGGGAAGCATTAGTCCTGGTAATAATTGCCCAAGGGCTTAGCGAAGCCTGGGCTGTTTGACCTGTGAGATCTCATCAAGGCCCACAGCAAGCGCTCTTTGCTATTCTATTCGATAACTCAATTTCTATTCCCATCTCTCAGATGAGGAACTTGAGATTCAGAAATGTAGTTAAGTTGTTGTGGGTGTCATACTAATACTTCCAAGGCCTCTTGAGAACTACAGTACTTTAATCTTAGCCTTGCAGGAAAACATGATCCTGAAAGATGTTTACTCCCAAGGATATTCAAGATTTAGCGATAACATTGTCGTAAAGGAACTCGCCTGGGAAGAGTGGTGCTATGATAATATATGGAATGTGAGGATTTGTATCCTAATCACTTTTCCTCATTATTTTGACAAATACAAAAATCATCCAAACTAAGTGGTTAATCATTCATTAGTTCACTCAACAATCATGCCCTTTGCCAGAATCTGAGGTAACAAAGACAAAGAGGACACAGCTTCTGCTGTCACTAGACTTAACAGTTCTGAAAAAGAAATGAACGTGTGTGGAAATGGCTCTGGGTGATCCTATAATCAGTGGAGGCCCAAGCTAGAGAAAGAGTGGTTCATTCTGACGGTGGAAGGGAAAGAGGCCGTGGTCTGGAAATTTTTAGCTACTCTAGTACTTAGCTATTGGCTAATGCAAGGAATTTAGATTTTTAAGATTACATTTTTACTTACACAGTTTTATTAGAAAAGGGGCAGACTAAAACTGCTTGTATATTTTGAGCTGATAAAACTTTATCTGGATCATTCTTTCTGGCATCCAACTGAGTTTCTTTTTTGGCTTAGTGTCTGAATACAGAGCCAAATAAGTTGTTATGTTTATTCATTCATACATAGAGCAGCCGAGATTCTATCCTGAGATGGGTTCTTGATACATTTTATCATTAGTAGTTCATGCCCCCCAACAAAGTGACTCTATAGTTACACACTGACTGTGTCCTTTATTTCGTTCTCATGTTTCAATGACTCAAAATGCTATTAGATTACAAGATTTTCAATATGAGAAATTTAGGAGTGAAAAACAATGGGAAACATCAGGAGAGATCATCCCTTGTGATAAGAGAAGATGATCTCATATACAGGTGAATGTGTTCTGCGCATATTAACTGATGAACTAAAGAAAAGGAGGTTCTGGAATGTCAAAGTGCAGGCTGATAACCTCAGGCAAATGAACAAAAGTCCAAAAAGAATAAGAGAGACTGAGAAACACCAGGCAATAAAAATAATATGATATGGTGCAGAAAATACACATTCACATGGCACGATTCTGGAAATCTTCATCAGAGATATTTCAGAAACATAAAAAATTAGGAAAGCAAAACATTTAAAACCCTATAAGATGTGATAGATAGTATATATATATATATTACCCTTAGGTTGAATTGTCAAATTTGGAATTAATTATTTAGGTTATTTACTCTTAACACAAATTTTAATTTTTCTAATCTTTAGACGATCCAGAAAGTTCAAGAGAAAGAAGAAATAAAATATCACAAACAGAGGTGACTACTAGTCACATTTGAATGTATTTCCTTCTGTTGTAACCACATAGTGCCATTTTTCTAATCTGAGATGCTGTTATGTATGTTTGTTGTTTTGCTTTTACTGGTTACTTTAATAATATTATTTCACAAACATTTCTCATAAGAGCTTTTAAAATATCTCGAAAGACTATATGATTTATAGTTACTAAATATATACTTAATAGTTATGCATCATACGTAAAATATATGTGTCATATGTAAATATATAAACAATGTTCCATGATTTGTTTAGTAACAATTATTAAAGATTGTTTCTCTTTTTCACCTTTATAAATAACATTGTGATGAACATCTTTGTATATTATATAAATCTTTGAGTTTCTATTTCCAAACATAGATTCCTAGAAGTGAAATTAGTAGGTAATTTTAAAGAAAGGGTCTTGATAATATAAAGTCAAGCACTGAGAATTATTTTCATAAATCATATCTTTGAGTACTTGTGAGTTATAATACTAGCTCATATATTTATTAGATCTTTGGATCTCCTCCTTCATGAATTTTTCTTTATAGTCTTTTTAGATTTCTGTTTGAACAAATCTCTCTCTCTTTCTCTCTCTCTCTCTCCCCACACACACACACACACACACACACACACACACACACACACACACACACACACACATCAGTCTCTTCCTTTCTTTGCTTCCACTTGATCTCTGATGCTATACTTGACTCTGGACGCCCTTTATATCATTCTGGACCATGACATCAGATCTGGTTGGTCTGCAGCACAGATTTCTCCCATTCTGATACACTCACCACACTGCTGCCCAATAGAACTTTGAAAATACTGCTTCTAGGAGGTCAGCCTTGAGCAAGAAGCTGTACAAGTTCCTGGTTATCTACTTAATTAGACTCAACCACTTTATTCAGGGATAAATTAATTCTTCTTGGATATTTTCTTATGAAGTCTGTTACATAACTTCTGTTACTGGTATATGGAACCTGCATGCAGTTAAGGTTTTAGATGTAAGATGAGCTTTGGAAGAGGCTTAACAGAGCCTCAGGCTTAACTCTTGATACTTACAAAGAAAGACTGACTCACAGCTTAAAAAATTACCCAAGGTCACAGTTAAATGACAGAACTGGGACTAGAAACCAAGAATCCTCATTCCCAGTTCTGTGGCTGCTAAATAGGGAATAATAAAAAAGCATTTTTACAATTCAAAGAAAAGAAACAGCTACAAAGACAGTTTAAATTCAATCTGTTCTGATGTATAAAAGATTGCTAAAATCGAGCCACATAGAAGGCCTGTGTTCTTATAGACACAAATAGCATGCTCTTCTTATAAATCTATCAAGTGTGTCATTAAAATTTCCATAAAATTTGCACATCAACAAATGACCCAGTTTATACTAGTTTGGCTTTTTTTTGGGGGGGTTAATCTACATTGTTTTACTTAATCTGCTTTGCTACAATAGATCATTGTATTTTTATTCTAGCATGCTTCAGATCATCATTAAGTTTTTTGGTAATACCTAGTGGTATTCAATGGAAAATCCAATTTTCCTAGCAACTCCTATAAAGAATTTCTTCTGACTGTAATTGGGGATTTTAAGAACTGCCCTTAAAAAAAAAAAAGCAAACAATAAGAACTACTTCAAAATGCCTCTATTTAAATAGTAAACAAAATGAACTACACTGGAAGAATATGGGCTATTAGCAACTGAATATGATACAATTATTGCTGCTTAATCACTATTTCACATTCAAGAATCACACAGTATTTGTCAAATGATAACATTAACCATAGTCACTAAATGAGAATGGGAGTTGCCAAATATATGTATTATTTGTAGAAGTAAATAGGAAAGAAGACACAAATGTGGAAATAGCTATGAATGGGGCTAACTTGAATAGGGGCTCACTAAGTGTAAGGGGTTGATTCACAAAGCATGTGTTTGCTTAACAAAATAATTGACAGAAAGAGTATTTATTAATTCAGATGGTGGCTCAATAGTTTGCAAAATCCAAGGTGGGTCATCCAATAGCAGAGGCTCTAAAGTGACCTCAGGTATGAGTTCTCTGTGTGTGTGTGAGAGCTTGCATAAAATGGTTCATTCACTTCATACTCAGTAAACACTTGTCAAAAGCACCTACTCTGTGCTAGAACGTCTGTACTGCAGAAATAGGGGATCCAGCATTTCAAAACTAATAATAACATATACCAGACATAATCTATTATAACAAAAGTTAGGAAGTGGATAAGAGGAAAGAAATGGAAAACCAAAAATCAAAACCAAAACCCTGTATCTTAAGTTTCTCATTTCATAAAGCAGATAGTTTCATTGATAATGGAAAGGAAAACAGGCTCCAGTGTTTTCCGTAATAACATAACATCACTAGAAGAGTAAACAAAACAGTTCTATATAGAAGAATAAAAGGATTTGGAGCACGTGGGCACGGGGGAGAAAAAGAGAGATTCAAATATACACAAAAACACAGAAAAATACCCAAAACCCTATATGTCAAAACATGGTATGCAGCCAGTCAGAAAGCTGGAAGAAAATTTAAACTCTGAAATTCATTTTAAAAATAATAATTTCTCCCCAAACTGATACAGTATTGCAAATTAATGAAACATTAATAATAAGGAAAATTAATAAACTATGGATATTAAATGAACAATAATTTACCTTAGGAATTTAAAAGAGGGAAATGATTTAGACTATAAGAAAGGAGAATGAAGGAAATGAAGGAAACAATTTTGATAAAAGTAGAAAGAAATGATGTCAAAGAAAAAGGCAATATAAAGTAAATAAGCATGATCAAAAAAGTAGATGGAATGGAAAAATAGACAGCAAGTAGTAAGGGAAAAATCTCGGATAAATAATATTAGGAAAAAGAGGGGGTGTAAATAAAGATAAAATTATAAGTCATAATTTATAAGCAACTTTATGCAAAAAACAGAAGTATAGATGAACTGTTAGCTATATATTTAAAAACAAAAACTTCCTAAAATTGACGTAAGAAGAAACAGAACACATGAATAAACTATACCTAAACTGAACTGTCTACCAAAGTCAACCCTACAGTACCTACCCTCACTGACAAAAATATCAGATCCAGAGGATTTTAGGGGCAAGTTTAGCCAAATATTCAGAATAGGCAACCCCTATGATATAAAAACTGTTTAAGAAATTAAAAAAAAAAAAGAAAAAAAAAAAAAGAAATGCTGCTCAACTTATTTTATGAGAGTACTATCAACCACGACACCATAGCTCTACAGACACAGGTTGAGTAGGAAAATTAAAACTAATTTTTCCCATGTAAACATATCACATAAAATGTCAGAAAATTAAAATCATCAGTGGATTAAAAACTATTTCACAAAAAATAAGTGAATTTTTTTCCAGGAGTGTAAGAAATATTTAATATAAGAAAATAATAATCTATAAAATATTAACATGTTAATGGGAAATTTTCTCATATTATTGATGCAGAAAAAAAAATTAGATTAAATTCAACTAGTACTCCTGATTAAAAATGTTTTGTAAAACTATAAATAGAAAGGAATTTCTTTAACATAATAATTTTTACTAATCACATTTCTAAAATATTTCCTTGAAAGAGACAGAACAGATATTCCTAATATCACTATTTCTATTCAATATTATATAAAGGTCTTAGTAATGCAATATGATAGGAAAAAGAAATAAAACACCTAAGAATTTGAGAGAAAAGTGGTCATTTTTTTATGGCAAGCATATCTGTATAAAAAACATAGAAGGATTTCTAGGTTAGCCACTAGGACTAATCTAAGAGTTCAGCAAAATTGCTGAATATGTGAGATAAGCAAAAAACGAGATAGAAACATATTCTATACATCACAGCAGAAAAATCATTAAATGAGAAGAAATCAAACAAAATAGGCTCAAGTTAGACCTTATGATAAAGAATTATAGAACACTATTGAAGAACATGAAGCAAGATCTAATTGGGTAGAGAAATACAGCCTATTAATTGGAAGAAAATTACAATGTTATAAAAATATAAATTCTCTCCCATATTATTCTCTATTGATAATGTACTTACAAATAAAATTTAGTAGGGCTTTTGCTAAATTTGAACAATTAAACCCTAAAATTCATATTGAATAGCAAAAGGCTCAGTTAAGAAAAAATTTAGAGAACACTGTAGAGAAATTTATCTCAAAAATTATAAGAAAATTGTAAAATTATAGTCATGAAGGCAGCATGTTGTTATCACAGGATAGAGAAACAGTGCAAAGGATGAAGTAAAGATACTGAAAACAGACCCCATGTAGGTGAAATACGGTATAATAAAATGGCAGATAAGGATGACTAATTTATTAAATGGTGCTGGGATAACAGGGTTATCCACATAGCAAAAAAATAAAATAGGATGCACATATGATACCAGATACAGAAATAAATTCTGAGAAGATCAGAGATCTAAGTGCAAAACTTTAAAACAGAAAATATATGAAGGTTTCTCAGTGATTTTTGTCAAATGGAAGGATTTCTTAAATTACATAACAGCACAAACAAATCAGGAAAAATATCAGTGAACTTAAATGAATATAAGATGATTTTCCAAATAAATGCTACTATAGACATAGTTTAAAAAGAAACTACACAATGGGAAAAATATTTGTCATCTCTACTGCCCAAAGGATGAGAATACAGAATATTAAAACAACCAGAATATTAAAACAATCTCTCGAAAATAACAATGGCAGAACACACATCACAATAAAGAGATGGGCACTGATACAAACAGACAAAACATGAGGAAACTACAGTGGTTTTTAAGCAAAAACAATTTTAAGTTACATTTAATCTCCAGCAGATTGAAGAAATATTTTTAATTTTAATTTTGCCATTCCAAATGCGATGAGGCATGTGGAAAAGTTTTCACAGATTGCTAATGAGGACATAAACTGGTACTACTACTTTGGAAAGAATTTCATGATTTTTTATAAAATTGAAAATGCATGTTCCTTACAGTTTAGCAATTTCTCCTCTATGAAAAATATGTATGAAAATGCTCAGTATCAGTTATGATTAGAAATACTAATAATGAGAGCTCTGAGACATAAATTTTAGTGATAAATACAGTAGAATCTTTTTACATAAGCCATGATATTAAGTTTATGTAAAACCGATTCATGATAAAAGAGATGAGAATAGTTTTGCTGGTTTTTAGCCAGTGATTAAAGCTTTGAAGACTATCAACTGCAAAGAGCATCTTGTGTCTTAGGTTGAGGGTTGTCATCTGGATGTCTATTTACACAAAAACTTATCACACTATATTCCAAATTTATGAAATTCACTATATGTAGTTTTTAATAGATGAGTAAAAGATAAAAACAGGTTCAGAAAGAAAAGTTACGAATTAATGAAGGTTTGTGAATTTTGAATGCTGGATTCTTCTTATTATGTTATTATTTGCCCTGTTATGTATTTGCAATATTTTCCATGAAAACCACTGATAGGATAAATCAACTGCTTTTTCTAACTAGAGTCAAGGTAAAAGACAGGACTGGTGTTATCTTCTCTTCACTGTCCCTGATATGAGTCCCTGTGATCAAGAAAACAAGAAATACTTCGCAGACCAACTAACTGAGAGTGATAATTTTGTTGAATCAAAAGCAGCAACGCTCTAGCTTATTTCTTGAGTAGGTTTTCTTACATGAGTGACCGGCAGCATATAATGTTGATATGACACTACCAATTTACACAGGCTGTCCTTTAGATTTTTCAGCTGATGAAGTGGGGGAGGCACTGACAATCAACAGGTGGCTTGTAGTCACCATTGCTTTTATGTTCATTGTCTCCACCTCTGCTTTCAGAACAGGAAAAGACAGTACCTTCCCAATGCTGGATTGCAAGTTGACCATATGGAAAGCAAGGTTTTATTTCAGCCAATTCTCTTTTTCCCAAATGTGGAGAAGTGATGCTGCCGGCCCTGGCGCGAATGTTGGATAAGTGTGAGAACAGAAAGACAAAAGGAACACCCTCAAAAATAAGTTTTGCAGAGGTGAAAAAGTAGAGTATTTAACTACCATGGCTCCAAAAAGGTAAACGCACTTTTTGAAGCCCTCCCCGCTTGTGTTCAACTAAAGGAACCAAACCAAAACACTGACATTTTGACTTAATCAGTGTTTTGTTGAAACTGACAATTAAAATCATCAACTCAAACACGGCTAAAAGTGAGAAGAAAAACACAGATTTCTTTTAATCTAATAAAAGATGTTTTATCTCCTGGAATGTTAGAATATGACCTACTTAAATGAATACTTATTAAAGGAACAGACCCATATAAAAATATATATACTTTCAAGTGCCAACATAGGAATGGAGAAAGTGTTTCTCTGGAATCTTTTAAGAGGAAAAAAAATGTAATTGAAATTAAAATGGTTTCTTACATAACACAGATAAAACATAATTTAGGAAAAAATGTCTCCGAAGTTCAAATGTACATTTTTAAGTTGGTGCTGCTGTACACAGCCCTAATTCTTCCAAAGCAAATGTCCTATTAGGTGGAGCGCACCAGTGGAAATTATTCAAATGAGATTATCTTTTTTAAAAGAAAATTAAAAAAAATATATAACTTCAAGTATTGCCTGAACTGAGAGCTAGCCCTCGATTTAGTTCTAGTCTTGCCACGACTCTGCTGTGTATCTTTATTCGTGTTTTTAATCATCTTGGCCTTGGTGTCTGCATCTCTAACGTGTTGATAAAGTCACAGGCCAATCTTCAAACTCCTTTTCAGTCCTAACACCCTATGGCTCTAATGAAATGCCTCCGGCATGAGAGGTTTTCTCTCTTTGCTGTCTGGCTTTTTAAAAATAAGCCAAAAAATAAGTAACAAAAAAAAAAAAAAAAAAAAAAAAAAAAATATATATATATATATATATATATATATATATATATATACACGCATACACTAATCAACTCCCCTGGAAATGGAAGCAGGAACTTTTTTGTTGCTGTTACCATTATCTATTCCCTAATGTGTACTGATAGCGTTCCCATAAAAACGATTTTTTTCCTGAATCAAAAATAGCCTATCATCTCTTTACCATTTATGTTCTATTAAGAAAGAAAACACAAAGTCATTATAGAAATTCTATTAGGAACTTTAAAAAAGAAAGAAAAAGTCACTAAAACTCTACTTCACGTTCAAATTGGTGTTCACACTTTCTTTGACACACAATGCAAGTGCCCCTCAAGCTATCTTCTCTTCCTTGTGCAGGGACACTGTCCCTACCTGTGTAGCACGTGGGCCCTCCCTCCACACCCTTCCCACCTGTCTCTCCAGCTAACAAAGAGGTGGTCTAGATTACAGAGGACATGTTCGTGATGGGAGCAAAGCGTTTCACCTGGGAGGCAGTGCTGTGGTCAATGTGCCAACTCTAAAAGAAAGTTAAGCCCCAGCACCACCTTGGCAAGAAATCGGAGTTTTCATGGTTGAGCGAAGATCATCATTTTTATATAAGACTCAAAAATAAAAGTGCCTGGGTGCTAGCTAGGCAGTAAGTCTGAGAACGCAAGTTTTTCCTGACACTATTTACACCAGATAAGACACCATCAATGCCTTCTTAAGGAAGGCTCTAGAAGGAGCACAGGCAGCTGCCATCTTGGTGAGTAAGAGAAGCCCGGCTTAGTGAAAATGTCAAAGTCCTAGAGTGAAGGCACCGTTGCTGAGGTGCAGACATGTTCAAGGCACCAGCAGGGGTGAGATACTCCGCAACAGGAGAACTCTCAGTGAAGGCTGTTTAAGGCTCCAGCTCAATCCTGGAGACTCAGATGCTCGGGACCCACCCAGCGGTATAGGCAGGAACCTCCAAAGGGGTCTCTCCGGGGTAGCTGGGCTCCTCCAACAGAAAGACCAGAGCCAGAAGCTGTACAAGGTCTGAGCCCTCCCTGCTGGCCGTTGAGGTTGAGAGTGAAGTGGTGGTGTCTTAGAGATGGGCCGTTTCTTGAAGTTTTCTGTGAGGAGGCTCATGGATTATACCTCACTTATCAGGGGATAAGAACATGGCTCTGATGAGGTTTAGAGGGCTCTGGCTATTTTGTTGAGTTAGGAGGGGGCTAAGAGAGGAACTCCTAAAACTGGCAAAAAATGATGTGTAAAGCGAGTGTACAATTTTCATGAACTATTCCAGCTTTTAATAGTGTATGAAATCTGTGCAGGCCTATGTGTGCACATGTGTGGAAGGGGGCACTGGAGGAAATGAATTTCTGTTCAGCAAGAGGCATCCTTGGGACTGTTGAATGTGCTTGCAATATTTCTCTTTTACTGGGAAATGCCACTCATAACCCTGCTGGAACTGCCCCGTGTGTTCACTCTACCCCACACCTCCCACCCCATCACACCCTAATCAGGTGGGTCCTTGTTTTTCGGTGCAGGTCTGGGGCACTGATGCTGGCATCTCCCCAGTGCGCTGCCCTGTTTGAGCTCTTCTGTATAATAACATGAAGGTCAAAATGGCAGCCTGCTAAAAGCAGCAGAATTTCAGTCGCAGGAATAACTTGCTTGTCATCAACTTGTTAATGCAATAGTCAAACATTTCTTTGACATGTACAGTATCAGCTAACTTCAGCAGATAAAGGGTCTAGAACAGGAAGATGCTGCAGATGCTTTAGCTCGGAGGAAGGCTTAGCAGAGCCAAAACGTCAGCAGGGCCTGTTTGTTCCATACTTTCCATCGGGCTCTGTGAAAGAAATGTTAGATTACTGCAATGACAAGTTTGTGACAAGCAAGTCATTTGTGCAACTGGTGCGCTCCTGTTTTTATCTGTTTACCATTCAGACTTGTGAATGCCATTTCAAGCACTTACAGGATTTCTGTCTCCCATTAAGGGGAAATGGTGCCTCCATGTTTAGAATTTTCTGCCTCAAAGAGAATTACTAAGCAATTATTTATCCCTGTGGTCACAGTGTCACACAAAAGCACTCTTGAGTTGTTTAGTTGACTCTGAATCATGAAATGGAGTCCTGTGGACTGGATAGCTTGGAGCATCAGAAATTTCTCATCTAGTTTATTGGAATGACTACAAAGCAAGTCTGAGAGAGTCAATAAAATTGTGGCCAGCTTGAAATACCTTGCTCTTTTGCTCTGGGATCATATATCAAGACCATATGCTTCAAGGCACATAAACTCACTTGGAATGAGTAGATCCTGAGAAGCCAAGGCTGGACTATGTCACAGACTTTGTCATGTGATCTAACATAGCTACTTTTGGTGACAAGGACAGTTTTGGCCATTGAGAAGGGAATTTACACAGCCTTCTGTCTGTATTCTGAGGAGAACCAGAGGGTCCCTCCTAATCCAGAAAGAATTTTACATGTGTGGCAGAAAGTAATATCCTCAGATAAAATGAACACTTGGGATCATCCTCTCCAGAGTGACTTTTTCATGGTAAATGGAGACTTGGGCAGATTTTATGACAAGAATTCAGGATTGTCTCATTAGATTCTTCATCTGAGATACTGAAGAACTTTCGGCAGGTCATTTTAACCTCTTGGGAGGAGGATACAAAAGAATAATACCTGTTCCTTGTTCACCTGCAGTGAATGGTCTCGTAGTCAGCGTTATGAAAGATGATTAACGACTTCAGAACTCAACAATGGTGTTGTCTAAAAGTCATGTATTCTTTCTGCGACTTAAAATTTTTGTCCAATGCTGGTACTGGAGTTATAAATAATTCTAAGTATATCTTTCTGAAAAATGGAGAAGCATGAAGTTCTGAAACGGAATTATCAAAACTCATTTTTATATCAAAATTAGAGGAGAGGGTGGAATGTGAAGGGCCAGGCAGAAGTGATGATGTGGAAAATGAGGCCTGGCTCCTGTGGGTGACGAAAGAATGTCACAGAAATGGATCATGGTCCTTAGTGAACATTGTTGATGATCACTGGCCCGTACTGTGTGTGTTACAGATCCATATGCACAGCGTTATCTTCACAACCGCGCTATGGCATGTGTTGTCAATTGTCCTTCAGGTGTGGAAACTAAAACTTAAGAGAAATCTAAAGACTTTACCACAAATCTATAAGGAGCGGAGATATGAATCAGTTTTTTCTCACTCCCAAGCCCTTTTACTCAACTACTGAAGAACTACAGTCATTTATTTCTCCTTTCATCAGAAGACTTTTCTCTCTAGTTTTACTGGAAAACATTTTAATGTGTAAATGTATTGCCAAGAATTTGCTATGAAAGGACCGGTGAGAACATCCTGGCTCTCGCTGAGTTGCCTTCCTTCTGAGGCCTCTGGGGAAGATGAGCTTCATCGAGATGTCATTCCTTTTGCCCTGGTTTGACCTAGTCTCCGACACTACCCTGGGACGAGGGGAAAGTGACTCTACACCAATCACGTATCTGTTGTGAATGCAGGTGTTTGGCCACCTCTCCGTGTGTCCGTGCCAACTCCTTTCTTCCTCTCTATGTGCACAGCCTTTAGTTCACCCTGCCCTCTGCTCCCTGGTGACCTCCCAGGAGCCTCCCTTTGTCACTGGTCTGCCCCTCTCTCCAGGTGGGGAAGGGTGGACATCTTCCTTACATGACAGGGATCTCTGAAACAGTGTAAACTTCAAACTGCACAGAATGTGACTTTGTTCAGTCATCTGCTTTGTTTCTCTTTAATGACGGCTTTGCCCACTGTATGCATTCGTATGCAACTGGGAGCTATGCAAATCACACTGGCAGGTAATGACTTCCCAGCTTCTCCACCTTAATATGCCTGTGTCCAAAAGGCAGACACCTCTGGCTGACGCCTATCTTCGAAATAGTGCATGTCTGATGCCCTCTTTCCTCATATGACACCCATATAAGACCTGCATGGACACTCTCTGGTCTGTGTTCAGAGTGGATCACCAGAGGTTTGGCTTATGCAAACTGTTAAACTTTCATCTGTATTATTTTTACTTCTAGGGTTTCCCTGCAAGCACGAGATCCTACTTAAAAGCTATTCAAAAGGAGACCAAGTGCGCCCTGGTAGAGCAGCAACGACCTCTGAAGGGCACAGGCCACCTACCCATGGGTTCGAGTCCTGGGTCTGGAGGGGAAACAACCAGTGCAAACACCTAAATGGAAATAAAATAAAGTGCTTCTTCCTCCTCTCTCTTTCTGCCTGTCTACTCCCCTTCAATCCTGCCTGCACCTTTCAGAGAAAGAAAGCGGGGTTGGGGGGGACTCCCGAAAAAATATGAACCACCACGGAAAGTCATTCCTTTCTTTTTCCCTGTCACACTTAAAACATTCTAGAAAGATGTTAGTCTAATCCTGCTCAAGTTGCATAATGACACAAGAGACATTCCTACAACTTCACTGTCAGTGTTTAAAAGATGGAATATCATTATCAAACCAAAAGATTTTTGTAGCAGTTCAAGTATATTTCATGGCGATGGGGCTCCAGTGACCAAGAGAGAAAGTCCTGGTTCTTCCTTCCTTCCCATAATTTACTTAAAAACTGGTGTTTCCTCACTATCGCAACCTTTTTCCTATGATTAAAAAACAAACAATTCAATGTCATTGACTTCTCCTTAAAAAAAGTCTTTTTTTTCAAACAATTAAATTTAAACTTTAGTGGGAAGCATTTTATAATTGTTTTTATCCTAGATATTCATATTCAATTAGAGTTAAGTTTAGAGCAAGCGTATTAAATGCCTAGGTACATTTAGAAAAAAACAGTAGAAATTTCTATAATCTGTATGCTTCTTATGCATATCTGCTCTTAAATTTAAAAATTTAAAGTTTAGTTTTACATTTCATATTCTTTATTAACTTTCTAGAGTCTCCTGCTGAATGTTCTTCTGCCCATAAAGTACTCTTTATTTTCACTCTTCCAATGACATTTTCTAAACCAGTGTGGGAAATGGAAAATTCAAGACTAGCAAAAAGACTCCAAAGAAACAGTTACATGTTTTCCCCTGCTGAGTCTCATTTATGGAGAAAGAAGGCCATCCCACCAGAAAGCAGCATTGTGGAGATGAATGTTCAGGTATGTGGCATTAGTTTAACAGCTATTAACAGATGACGCTAATATCACTACCTAAAATTTTATATGTAAGTGACAAGGGAGTAGTGGGATAAATTGCCACTTGTGAGGTTTGCTTTCACTTCCGAATAATACTAACATTAATTTTTATTTAACATTCTGTTTATTTTCTGTTTTACTGAGTGTTCATTTCAAATGACTGTCCTCTCTCTGAAGTGGTTGGTTATACCTGTTCTCTCAAATTGCTGCTATTTGGACACTTTGTGTAAAAGCACTATACTTTGAAAGCACACACTCCCTGTCCTCAACATCCAAAGTAGTGATTTACAACTGTTCAGAATCTCTGGTGTCTTGAGTGACTTTGCATCACTCTTCCCTGCCTACTCCTTATAATATAATTTTAGTTTAAAATTGACTTTGCTTGGACATTTTGAAATACTGTTACCAGTAATTTAGAATGCATTGTGTTTTTCAACACTGTTTTGTTTGTCTTGATAATGAAGGGAATCAATAGCCAGAATCCAGGACAGACCCAATGGCATACCACCCATTTCTTCATATTCACTTTGATCCCAAATAATGATTTCCTAGACATTCTGCTCACAACAAATATATAGGTTAGAAATCTCCTTTTTGTGCTATTTGAGACAAAATTAAAAGTTCTGCTAGTTAAGTGGACTTAGATCATAACTTGAGGTTTGTCTTAGTCATGAGAGCACTCCTTGAGACAAGAAAGAAGACAGTACATTTAGCCTGGCATTGTGAGGATTATTGCCTAGGGTCTTGGTATTGTCAAAGGATTGACAAATCCATTCATCCTGGACTTCCTGGGATAGTTCATTGCATGAGGTTGGATTCCCATGTCATAACTTGTAGATTAAGGTATTAAAATGGTTGTATTCAGGTGCAGTTCTCCAAATAGTGAGGTTCGTTTTGTCGGAGAAGAGACGTCAAAGGAAAATGTGAAAGTTTCATCTCCCACAAAGCAGTAAACTGAGCTACAATGGAACTAGTTTGCCAGGTGATCAGTCACAGAGCGCCATTTATGTAATAGTTTGAATTTACACACTGACCTTATATTTAAATTGTTGGAATATAAATGAAACAATGTTGCTTTAACCAGCTCCCTTATTAAATAATTTCTAGCAAGACTATCTCTAAAATAGATTATTAGTTCAATCTATTCTTTTGTCCAATGTACTCTCTATTTTTGATGAGTCTTGTTTTTATAGAATTTTATTCTATAAAAATCTTTACTATATATCTACTACCAGCATAATCAATTATTTTACCCACAGCATCCATTCTATTTCAAACATACAATTTTAAGAGATTTTCATGTATAACGCCACATCCATTACTTTGGGGCACACATATGGTCACTGGGTTCATGACTGCTAGTAAACAGAGAGCTTCCGGGTCACTATTATATGAGAAAGAATGAAAGTGTATGATTTATAATTACTGGGGAAAAGGGGACTTTGACTGAGAAGCATATAATTATTTCTAAAGCTCATTTCTTCAAAATGAACAAAGAAAATGACTGCCCCCCGCCGCCCGCCCCCCACCACACACCCTGTTCTGGTTGAGGTGGTCTAGGAATTCAGGATTCAATATTAATCTTTTATCTTTTGAAGTGTATCTTAAGGTGAGTGTGAAAAAGCATCTCTTTAAGTTGTGCTAACAACTCTTACTTGAGGTCCTTTTGAGTTAAAAGTTGGCAGGTAGATACTTTTAGGAAGATTAAGATAGAAATTAAAATCATTCAAAATTTATAAACTAAAAGCAAAAATAATAATTTATTGGCCAAAAAATAAATGGGGACATATTTTTTAAAACATAATTTTTCAGGTAATTTTGATTTACAAAATAATATAAGTTAGACATGTGGATACATCAGCTCTATGATGATGTACTACCACGCCCATCACCAGATTCCAACAGTCCTCCACCCCTGCCCACCGGATCTCTGCTGCCTTTGTTCCCACCACTTCCCTTCGCTTCCCGTCTGGTAACCTCAGGGCTGCTGTCAATATCCAAGGGTCAATCATCATTTTTGTTGGTTTGCATTGTTTCTTTAAATTCCACATATGAGTGAGAGCATCTGGTATTTGTCTTTCTCCCGCCTCATTTCCTTAGCATAATGTAAGGGGGACACATTTTTGAACGAAGGTGTCACTCTGACTAGAACACAACATTGAACTAGAACTAGACAGGTCATCTGACTCTTGTGTCTTTTGGGGTGGGGGGGCGTATAGTGTCTATCACTAAGGAGTCACAGAGGAATCTGTACAGCTTATCTCCATAATAATGGTAGATTTACCTTATGTTAAGATGGATTTTTAAACAAACCCTTCAAGTGTTCTGTTGCTTATGAGTCATACGGTCAGAAGCTATTTTTTTCTGGTGGGGGTAGCCAGGACAGAAGAGTTAATCTCTGTTCCCTCCCCGCTGAGGTGGGGTCAACACTCCCTTAGCACTTGTGTCTCACAGTTTTCATTTCTCACATTTTACTCTGTGATCAGTACACAAAATATATAGTAGAGAAGAAAGCACTGAGTAAGTTACTAGGGAATGAGAAACCCAATCTTTCCTGCTTTAGGCAAGAGAACATTTTAGTATTAATGAAAAGAGGTGGTTAAATTGCAGCCCATCAAATTTCAAATATAGTTCCAAAGTATGTCTAAAGCGATCCAAAAGAAAACAAAATTCCTTCTGTCCTTAGCTGTAAATTCTGCAGGCTGATTCTATGTTCTCATCAGTTCCCTGGTACTTCCACTGCCCCAGAAAGGATTAGTGTGTACCATTAAACAGTATACAATAAAGAAGAGACATAATATATACTAATAAAATTCTAATTCCAGAGCAAGAGGAGAGGAAGAGCTCAGCTGAGCAGTTAAGTCTCACTGACAGTAATAGAGACATGTTTCTAATTCATCCATGGAAGGTGCTGAAAATGTTCTTTATTATATCGAGATGAAGTTTTGGTGATATAAAAATTTTGCAGTTAATGTTACATGTTGTTGTTGGGTTTCTTTTTTTTTTTTTTACCCCCTTCTCTCTGGGACCACAAAAAATAGGTCTAAGTATAGACAGAGGCAGAAGATCATGTTTCATTCTTCACTGGAAGCTGTGTCTGTTATTATATTTTATTGTATAGAAATTAGAAACAAAAATACCAAATCCTTCCATATAGGTCACATTACAGACCCATGTATACCTATGTTTTCCTTTTTCCCCCGATTCTCTCAATCCTCATGCCCAGTTTTTCTCTTTTGGTTTTGGCATTGCCCTTATTGCCGGACGATTTCTGGTGGCTGGAGTCCTTGTGGCTGCCTCGTGCATGCATGCTGTCCAGTTCAGCACAGCGCTCCCAAGGGCCCTTCTCCTATGAAAGGTGATGACTGACAGGACTTTAAAAAGTGATGATTTCTGTACTATAACACAGAATTTGGGGAAATTATTTAGAGCAGGTCAATTGATCTTTTAGTCCTACAAATGACCCACTTTGTGAGGTAAATAAAGATGCCTGTTTCCCTTTCTAAAGTATAATAAAGTCCCTCAAGATGCAAAATTTGTCTTCAGGTGTAATGGCAAATACCTTAATGCTGTTCATTAGGCATTTCTTTTCTCAGGCCCCAGAGTCATCTGAAAATCTTCTATGGCGGTAGCAGACCATGGGAGCCCACATGGACAAAAGTACTCAACTGTAGGGACCTGAACTGCAAAGTCAGACCAGGGAAGACCTGTGAGATGAAGCATGAATGAATGTACTTGACTTAGGAGTTATTACTGACCCAATGGGCCCCAGGAAGAGGCTATTAATGATTCTATTAAGAGACTGAGGATCCTCTCTTGGATATCTGGAAATCTGGATTATTTGATTTGAGTCTGACCTAAAGCTTGGAAATGGTTCCAAACTTATTCTAGGTTGAATGCTGATCTCCAAGATGAGACTGGTATCTGGTAAATTCTTTTTTTTTTTTGTTCTTTTCTTTAACATTAGGATTCCTAAACATATTCTCATTATATGTGGTCAATGTTATATTCAGGTTAACACAGTAACTAAAAGGTTGCCCTAATATGGTCTCCTCTACGAACCTTGAAACGCCAGTATGCTACTATCTAGGGCAGTTCATGGGAAAGTTGACTTCATGACTCAATTTATAAATGGGACATTCCATTGACATAGCATGGAGGACAACTGACAAATATATGAAAATACAGTTTTTGTGTCAGCCCTCTAATATTTCTTCAGATAGCTAAATCTCTATCACAGTAGGCCCTTACAAAGACAAGGAAGACTTTACCTAGAACCTCCCCATCCATAAGTTTCTATCACAAAAGAGCAGTGTTTATCCCCAAATCATATAATCTAAACTAAAAAAAAAAAAAAAAAAACCCTAGAAAATAATTAAAAAGGTATAGTGTATAAATGTAATTGTATATTACAAAACCCACCAAATCAAGATTGTATAATGATGCCATTCACTTAGTTCCACAGTAAAATTTTTCTGGAGTTTCCTATTTTTGCATAGAAAAGAGGAAATGACATCACATAAACAAAGCAGACAGGTAGAAAAGTGCACAGGGTAATTGCAAGATGCCCATACACTGTCTGAAAGTGTCGTCAGTTGTGAAAGGGTCTGACGTGCTAATGTTCGTGCATTGGACTTGTCACTGAAACACTAAGCGTGTGATGGCTGGCAGGTTCTGCATTTTATGTGTGGTTACGGGGCTTCCAAATATGGACAGAGTGCCAGACTCTCAGAAACTACTGATGTGCACAGCTGGTCACAGGTCCAGAAACCGCTCCGTCCTTAAATGTCACAGATAAATGCATTTTCATGAAACTGGAGAGAGAAAGGAAGAGCAACAAGAAGAGAAAGAACTCAGGGTGAGAGGCAGAAGAAGGAAAAGAAAGAAGAAAATCACTTCCATAGTGCTGGCGTCTCATCTCAAAAGTGTCTTATCAAGGATGTGCGATCAGGCCTTCCGAGTGAATTCTGAGTCCCTGAAGGCACTCAATTACCTCGAATATATTCACTGTGTGTTGAGAAAGTTAAGGGAGATGCATGTTATAGACAAGCTTTAGCAGACTATCTCTGAACAAAATATGCTTCAAATAGAAATACTACAAAACTCCATCTGAGAAAAAATTCCAAACGAAAGAACGTAAGGAAAGGGCAGTCGCAAATAAACATGAGAAAGTCTACCGGGCAGTTCTCCCTGCAGATGAAAGGTCAAAGGTCAAGGTACCGGAAATTCATTTTCCCCATGAGGATGTTGTATCTTCAGTTCCTTTCCAGAGTCCCACTGAGAACAGTGACACCTCGTGGGTTTATAACAAGATACTGAGGAATACCTTTCCCTCCACCGCTCTTCTCTGCCTTTCCACAGAAAACACTTGCCAGAGAAACATGGAGGTGAGTCAGTTCCCTGACACATGGTAACAGATATGAGCCAGGGTTATACCTGGAACCACCAAGTGTTCCTTCAAAATCACTGTGCAACTCAATACATTTTTAATGTAAATGAGGCTTTTCACTTTGAAAGTTTTCCATCTGCTGAGGGCACCTTCTCTTGACCTTGATGCACCGTACCATTAAAAGCAGTCACATTTTCAAGGTTAGAAGAGGGTTTGCTCCTGAATATACTGTTCTGCATCAGAGTTGTGCCATCTCCACTTTTTACATGGAGTCGTCATGCCAGAGTGGAAAACAGAACTCTTCCTCCTATCCAAAAACACATGAGTAAATGTTGTTGCTTTTAATAACCTGCACTAATATGGTTTCAAAAAGCCCTAATTGCTTTTTTGCTAGCGTGAGTCTTGGTATAAATGATTTTTCTGTATCTGACTCTCTGTGTTGGGTGCCTGGGACATTAGCAGGTACTTGGAGAATAATGTTCTGCAGCTCAAATATTCAAAAAGGGTTTTGTTTTTGCATCAATTTTTCAATGATTTCTTAGTACTTTTTTATGTTTTAAGAGATAAAATGAAGGGATTTAGACTTCCTGCCATGGAAAAAATAATTATTTTCTGTTTTGAAAGGCTTTTATTTTGAAGACAAAATCAGTTTTAACTCAAATGGAAATTGCAATAAAATCTCAGACACTGTAATCAGGGACTGCATTAAAACTCTCAAGAAGTATGCCAACTTCCATGTGAGGCCACAATGCAGCCAGGATCACAAAGAAACATTATCCACTCCGCCTGTGGCCATTCTCACATTTCATACAGTAACATTTTTATACTGTAAAATCATAGATCAAGGCAGTGGTCTCTTGTATGATACACACACACACGCATGCATGCACATACACACAGAGTGATTATCCTTCTGTGACCATATATTAAGCAGGAGACTTTTGTTTACTCTAAACTAAGGTCTAACAAATACAGTAAAAAAAGATGTTACATTTGTCTGATTATAGCAGTAATAGTGTATACCAAATAGTAATGGTAAAGCAACTGTGGTCTAACCCTTCAAGGAATACTGTAAAGTTGCTATTAAAAAAAAACAGATGTACATACTATATGACGAGACATAAGGTACATACAGTACAATTCTTTTAGTATTATTGAAATGAGGACACATGTACATATTTACTGGCATAGACCTAAATATTTCTTTTTCTGAAAATATATACGAGATGCTTTTGATTGGAGAGATGAGGGGAATTTTACTTTTAATTATATCTTTTTCTATTCTGTTTGCATTTTCCAATTACATGTTTAAAAATAATACAATGAGGCTATCTGAGTGGCAAGGTTAAGAGGAATTTTTTTTCTTATTTTTCTATATATTAAAAACTTAAGAGATGACATTTTAATGAGAGGTATCTTCAAAATAAACTGTGTAAATGTAATGTGTATTAGTTGTAAGAAATCTGCAAGCACTAAAAATGCATAAATAAAGTTATGAAAACAACACAACTCATACATTGTCATTCTCTTACCCAACGACAACCACTGTCAAAGTTTAGTGGTTTGCATGCAGTCTGCAAAGTCTCTTCTCCCTTGACTTTGGAGGAAAGATCCTATCCGTTCTTAGGTGGAGGGGCCTCAAACATTCCCCTCATCTGTTCCTCCATCTCCCTTTCTGGACATGCCCTACCACCTCACTAAATGACTGCCAGGACACTGCTGGAGCAGAATCGGCTGTATGTGGCACTTATCAAAACCGCACAGGTCTCCCATCTGGTAGTACTCTCCCACAGCATGAGCCCTATGCCACCTCATAACAGCACAAGGCCTCTCGTGGTAGAGCACGTGGCCTCCAGGGAGCTGGGGCTGAGTGGCCTCCCGGTACCTGTTCTGGAGGCCTCAGAAATGCTCGGCTCTGCTCTTCCGAGCATGCAAAGGTGTTTTCCTCCAAGGAACTAGGCCTTATAACTTCACAAACTCGTGAGGTTGCAGGAAGAACACAGAGAGGTAATATACTTGGGGCTATTTCTTAGGCAGCTGACCTAAGGATTCTAACACCTTTTAATACTTTATTTGTTGGGGATTATTTTCGAAGAATATTAAACTCTCTTCTATGCAAACACGTGCTGTTACTATTTGCCTTTTGAGCACTTTATCCTCCTTTCAGCCTATTTGAAAAATGTCTCACCTTTGTGGTTGCTATTGAACATATAATATTCTTATTAGGTTAATCTAACTGATTGCATTTTATGGGCTAGGCAGTTTACTTACATTCTTTTTATTTTATTCTGAGAATACCTCCCTCATTATTAATATTAGCCCTATTTTATAGGTGAGAAAACCCAGACCTAGAAATGTTGAAAACCTTATCAAGTATCACAAATCTAGTGAGAGACAGATGAAAATTCAAACCTACATCAGGCTGATCCCAAAGGCTCTTTAAGATCAGTTTTCAGATTAAGTTTTCATTACTCCTTATGCAGAAGTCCAAATCATGCCTGGAGCGCTCATATTT